>JAIZAY010000736.1:0-31902 GCA_029531755.1 Holothuria leucospilota | reverse complement strand
AGGCCTTTAATTCTTATAGTACACATTTACAAATACATGGACCATTGTAAGAAACAGAAACCCTCTGCATAAGACATGAACAATCAAATTTGGTCTGTTTGCACCAAATGCGAACGAAACTTAAGTACAACTTCTTTTGAACTCAATTAACAGGAAATAAAAACGGCATCGCGTGAATTACTACAATACCTCAGTTTGGTAATATGATTTGCTCCTGTATACAGATTGTCCAACGTCGAGTTGACGGGTCACAGGACTTTCATCTCTACTGGTCAGATTACAGAGATGGCTTTGGAACACCAGAAAACGAATTATGGCTTGGTAACGATAAACTGCATAGTTTGACAGGGCAAAAATCGTATGAACTCAGGATTGACTTAGTCAACAGTTTAGGAGATCCATACTTCGCTAAATACAGCTCATTCAGTATCAACGATGCAAATGACAAGTACAGATTAAACCTGGGCAGCTACAGTGAAGGAGATGCAGGTACGTAAGACGATACGCACACACACACACACACATATATATATATATAACAAATAATAAAACACATTCCAAAGATGACATAATAAGAGCACAGATATGATAAAAACAGCGTATATTTCGGACACTCTTGTGTCCTTGCCATTTTGCGCTGAGTAAGGACACAGGAGTGTCCGAAATATACGATGTTTTTATCATATCTGTGCTCTTATTATGTCATCTTTGGAATGTGTTTTATTATTCTTGTTATATTTACCGGAGCATACGTGGATTTTTTCTCATATAATATATATATATATATATATACATATATATATATATATATATATATATATATATATATCTACTATATTGTATATATATATATATAATATGATCACATCTGATGAGCTTTTTCTTGTTGAAATTAATTTTAGGTAGAGAGAGTCCGGCTTATCGTGTGTATTCCTAAAGAAAAAGTTTTAACTCGGATAAAAATAAAATACTACCCTCATTTCTGTCAGTGGGTTTAAGTACAACAAACAAGTACCGTGACACATGGGTTTTATACAGATGGGTATCCATACGTTGTAAATTTACTGCTTTTACACCTTGTAAGAACCTCGTTAAAATTCATCAACTACATTTCTATATCTGTAAGAAACTTTCAAAAGAGTTACAATATTTTTACTTTGAAAGCACGCATACTTAATATAACCTCCAATGAAAAGTATTTTTTTCTGAACTTTGACCGTATTTGCATTGTACTCAAAATTTTCTCTTGATAACCACTGCCTGATAATTATATACCCTTCAACGCCAATGGAGCTATCTTAGCTACAGTATGCTAACAGTAAATACATGAAGGGAGATCGAATACTAGGATTTAGGAAATATGAATCACAAATAAAATGTTTGAAGCTTTATTTCATCGTCACAGGACAGATCTTTGCTAGTTTGTTTGTAGTTTATATAACCTTTAATTGACTTTTAACAGTACCATGATTTCATTGCTTTTACAAGCGTAAGTGTTGTAAGGCTCTTACTAAATAAGAACATACTTTCTTTCAAATTAAAAGAGCGTAAAATTGAGACCATCTTGAATTTTCAACCCGAAGTCCTACTTACGTGTGCAGATAGCTTCTAGTATTGGAAAATAAAGTTTCCACACACCCATCCTTACTCAAGTAGTATAAATAACGTGGGGCCAGGATCTTAGGTAGGATTCAGAAACTGGGAGTGACTTTTGTATAGAATGCCTCCCGTCATACTGGCCCTGCGGGTGGGGTCTATATGCTTCAATGAAAAGAGTTATCGGTGTGTTACTTCCAATAAAAATATTTATCTTACGTCTATTTTAGCGGCGATGATAAATATGGTTCGTAATAAAGGTATTTTGAATTCGTGTTCAAGATGAACTACACCAGGTTTATACTCCATTTGGAAAGTAATGCCAAGCACTTTTTGGCCGTTCAAGACTCGTCCTGAGAAAATATTGCAGTTTTCCATAACGTGTTATTTCTAACATCCCAAGTACATTATCACTCATGGCATCACACAGGTTGAGGGTTGCAAAG
The DNA here is from genome assembly GCA_029531755.1 of Holothuria leucospilota. Classification (NCBI taxonomy): domain Eukaryota; kingdom Metazoa; phylum Echinodermata; class Holothuroidea; order Aspidochirotida; family Holothuriidae; genus Holothuria; species Holothuria leucospilota. The sequence continues at coordinate 29,860 of JAIZAY010000736.1, read as the reverse complement.
CTTTATATTCTGAAAGCAAAGCAATACCCCAAATCATATGTTTTGTCAGAAAAATATTCCAATAATTACTCCTTTGTAATACATGGATAAGGTTTGGATTTTGAAATGAAGTTTAAAAAAGGAACCAAAGTAAAAATAAAAATGTCATATGTCGGCTCTCTTCAAGAGCACTCAAATAGTTGTTTAACCACTCCTGAGTCCCCCCCCCCCTTCCCCACATCATCCACCACCGACCAGTTGTTGGCTATACGTCTGTGTCATATAGGTTCTGTTCCAACTTTTATCACTGAACTATCACTGTAAGGCTAGTGGAGTGACCAGTGTAGGATGTATGTTACCAATATTTCGAATAAATGCTTAAGGGAATAAATTAATATTCAGTCAGTGTTTAATGTACATGTCACACTTATTGTGTCTTTCATGCATTCTTCCAACACAGGTGATCAATTGTATTATAATGACGGCCAACAATTCACGACTAGAGACAGTGACAACGATGCTTGGAGTGGTGGTAACTGTGCAACTGATGAATGTTATTATTACTGCGGTTCAATTTGCTGTGCCAATGGTGCATCGTGGTACAACAATTGTGGTTATACATATCTCAACAGTCCTTACGGAAGTAACTGCTTTTATTGGAATAATCTTCCCGGGAATCAATGCAACATCAAATATACAGAAATGAAAGTAAGACCGATATAATGTTGAGAAAACTACCTTTGAAGAAAATGCATCATGAAAATGTTAAGTTGTTGTCCCTGTTGACTTGAGAAAACATGAACACAACAATATTGGTCTAAACAGTGCAATGAAGAGCATATGGAAGCATTTAATTTCTCTTGAAAAAAGAAAAGAGACGTTAAAAACGAAACCTGCTTCCATGAGGAAGAGGCTCAGTCTGAAGGGCAAGTAAAGGCATTTCCTTATACCAGATGAAATACAAACTACTTACATGGACGCACTTTTGGAATAATGTCAGGTCTGAAAGACGACAACATCGGTCCGATGCTGACAACATTCAATTTACAGAAAAAAGTTATCTGTGTTGTGCCTTTTTCTTTTTGCTGTTTATGGATATAACAAACTTTACGTTTTACGTTATACCTTGGTGAATCACTCATAAGCTATACAAATTCATTAAAAATTGTCTAAAACTACTGCTATTAAACAGTATCTACTTGTCATTTTTGTATCTTCGTATAAATATGAAAACATCCCAGTCTGCCGTGATTTTTAGAAACTGCCCTCTTCAAAAGTTAAGTTATGAAAATTTAGTTGAAAGTTCAGCCGCTCACCTTAGATATCATGCTAGTTTACAGTGGGAAACTTTTGGTACTTTTTCACAGGGTGAACGAATCAACTATAAGCGAAGTGTAGGGAGAAACAATCGGTTATAAGACTGTCTGCAAATAAATTTTCCGATAGAAAACTTTGAAAACAACATTACTTTGAGTTATCACAGACATGACTGGTTTTGGGGATTTAGGGCAGGGTTACCGGAAGTAACTTTCAAGCTACCCAGCCTGAAATCCAGGAGACATTTCATAACAGAGTCTTCTTTGTTTTCAAAATTTTCATAACGAAGTAAAACAGAAATTCTACCCTGACTTGTACCTACAGACCAAAGTCTTGCGACTTAGTTCTGTGACTTCTCATTTAGTTTTTTATCGTAGCTTGAAATTTTTCTCCATGTAATATAACTCTTTCCATATATCTTTATGTCTGATAAATAACGTAACGATTATTACTTACAGGCAGCCTACAACAGCTACCCAAACCGACTTTGGGTCTAACTAAGATACTGAGCCATTGATTTCTACCCATGTCAGGTTGAAATCTAAGTAGGGGCACAACAGGTACGACCCCTCTAGTGGCAAAACTGAGAACAAAATAACTGCCCGATGACTTCCTGGTCAAAATGCTGAAAATTCCGTTGACCTGAATATGATTGTAAGAATCCCACATAGTCGGGTAGATTTGTGACAAAATATACCTTAACCCCAAAAAAATTCCTACAAGTGAGATTTCAGTGGTTTTTGGTAGATTTGGATGTGGGGAACAACATATCAAAAATCCACCAAAATCGGTTCACGAGATCTTTATTTAAATGGGTCATTTCCAAAATGGCCGTTTTTACATCATTGTAACGGTAAATGCACCTAAAATAACACTTTTTGCTGATTACAGGAAGTTTTGCTGTACTCAAATTTTGTTTGGCATGATGGTATTACGATTAAATTGACCAACAGTACTACTGTAGACCAGAAGCTTTCATAATTCACCTACGATCTTACATTTAGGTCCCCAAAACCACCCAAAACGACTGTTCTTTGCCTACTACTAGAATTCATGCAAAATACAAAAGGTCTTTTTGATTTCTTGCATTTAGGTTTCGAGGGGTAGTATTTTTACTTAAGCATTTTTACAATGTAGTAAGCTAGCAAGTGGCAGAGCGCACTGCAGAGAGAAACAAATTGTGGTTTGGTCCTTCAACAGGTTTGTCCAGGGGTGCATGGCCCCAGGATTTGCTCTACAGGGGCCTAAACTCTTTGGTGGGGCGGTCTGAAGACTTGAAAAGGGCGATGGGTTGCCGGGAGGATATTGAAAGCTAAATTTTTGGCTACCGAAGCGAGCCAAAAATATTTAGTTTCTTTTGAAAGAATTTGAAAGTTTGGGTTTCAATGAAAGAAAATCTGAAAAACTGGGAGGGGGGTGGGGTATCGTAGAATCTGCTGTACATGAGAGAAAATTCAAGTAAACCGTCCGGAGGGGGGACTGGACGTCTTCGGGGATTACATATTTTATCGTACCTACAAAGACTCCCTGACGAAATTGGGAAATTATTTCGAAGTTAGCCTTCCCCGATGGGGCCATGCCCCCTGCTTCCATCTGGCACCACCCACTGTTTGTCCGTGTCTATTTTCAAGAACGTTATACAATCAGGACTACTTGTCATGTAATGTTCAATCCAACACGGCAGTGGCTGCTTAGTTGCCTGATTTAGGGCTGTTAATTGTTGGATATTCGGATGTATTCCATTTTCACACAATTGATTGTCATGAAGCTGTGCTTTTTTATTGAAATAAGTCTCTAGTCAGTTCAAGCAGGTAACAGAAAACTTGTTCAAGTTGTAGCATCGCTGTTTGTGGTGTATAAGTTATGAGCCTATCCCCGTAGAGTTTGCTCTAGGCTCTTACAATAGGCTATCACATGTGCAATTAATGGGCAATCAGTCATGTTAAGTGCAGTAAAGCTTTATTAAAAGATACTCTTTAGCCTACAGGTTAAGCTGCTCATCGGTTTGGTCGCACCCTTTTATAATCAAATTAGCAGTGTATAACCTACACAATGCAGTCACATTTAATAGTTAAGCTCTACAATTGCAGTACCTGCCATCAAGAGTTTCTAAGATTGGTGGCTGGACAATTCACTCCTGAATTTTGACATTTTTTAAGGGTAGGCTGCTCTTTTGGACATTTTCAGGGAAAACATCTTCAAACTGATAATTATGTGGGGCTTCAGTCCCCCTCCCGAGCTGCCCTGAATTAAGCTGGTGAAGTTATACGGTATTTTTCTTAGAGTAGTGAAATATTTAAGTGTGCCATCTAAACGCATACTCTATATGTGTAATTGCTATAGTGGTGGATTCGCTCTTTGCTCCTTTCACACTGTACGTTACTATTAAAGGTAGCCTTGTACCTACTTGGGTGGATTTGAGACAAAATGTACCCACCCAGCCCCCACCCTCCCAATTTATGTAGCAAGGATTTCAATCAGTTTTGGCAGGGTTGGACATGAGAGCAACACATTGACAGTCAAATAAACTTCTTGAGTCCCGAATAAATCAGTGTCACTGCTGACGAAACCTTGGCAAACTCTATGTCCTTAAGGGTTTATTCATTGAAGCCCTTTCCAATTATATCAAAAGTCTATCAAAATGTGTTCAAGAAAATTGATTATAATGAATCATTTGCAAAATTGCTGATGTCATGGTGGACATATTAATACGCAGATCTATTCAAGTTGCACATTTTGCTGATCACAGGAAATTTGTTCCACTCATGTTCGATTGATAAAATGTTGTTACATTGCCTTCCCTACAGAAAATATTTAAAGTAAACTTGGTCTTCTTATGTTTTGGCATTTAGGTGGCAAGGTAAGTAGGATGAAACTTTTAGCGGGTAATGCATGATAGGAATTGGTTTTGGTAACTGGACCTAAAGAGTACTGGGTTTTGCTCATGACTTGTTTGTTTAAACACAAGAAAAAGCAGCATTTGAGGACGAACTTAGAACAGTCATATTTACGTGGTATGCCACAACTAACAGCGCCGCTGCCAGTGTGGGAAAGAGACAGGACACATTACGTGTACGTCCCGACGTTACAGCTTATTGTAGACAGACACCTATTGGTGATCCGGTCACGTGACACCCGAGTAAAGCTGCTTTTAGTCAGGGATAGTCATCAACACATTTAATGGGTTTGTACACTTAATGGTCGTGGTCGGCAAGCAGAAATGGGGGAAGTATTTTGGCACATTACTCCTGTAAACTGTGTTTCTTTAAGCAGGAAAGGATGGGGGGGGGAGTAAGTAGCATACCCCTCCCCCATCCTTGGTGGGCCCCTTTAAGCAATTGACCAAATGATGGCTCATTTATTTCGGTGAAACTTGCCTAGGTTAAATCAGAAACGTGAAGTAGGGTATCAACTAGTGCTAACGCTTAAATGAAAAAGACACATACTATATCTAGTTTCAGAATATGCTTGATGCTCTGTAGTTTGGCAATTTTGGATTTTTAACCACGAGATAACTCACAGATAAGATTTTAAGTATAAGCTATAGTATTTGCCATCGAACTGGAGCTATTATCATGTAAAATCAGATTGGATAAAAAGGGGGCACATCAGTTGCAGGTCCCTAAAATATGATTATCAGGCCATTTGTCAAATGAGGTCCAAATTCTATAACACGCCCCTAACGTAAAAGGCCAGCATCACACATGAATACACTACAGCCACAGTCTTTGATATAAACACAGGTCCACAATGTTTATATAACTGGATGATAGCAGTGGCATACTTTTCAGGCCTAGATCCTTCAAGGAGTATAGTCCTCAGAAAAGTATGGTGCATTCACTTTCATTATGAAAGCTGTCTGCGAATTATTTAGTAATTTTGCAGGATGATATCATTTTACAGGAATAAGATACATAACTGAAAATTCAAATGTAAAGAGATTTACTACGGTACTATATTAACAGAATTTTGAGTCAAACCTGCAATAATTTACTCAAGTGTGAATATACGGGTCTTTGAAGTTGTAATTTTTCACTCCTAAAATATTTTTTTCTAAATTTCAGATCCGTTCGATGGCCCTAGACCAAATGTCAGAGGGCCTTCGAAATATAGCCACCTATTGCTACTGTAGGTTTATATAGGCCTGTAAGCATGGGAAAGATCATTGACCTTACAACATTTCCAGTGATTATTAAGTAGCTGGAGTTCAACATAGGTATCAATATAGGTAGCATAGATATATGGGAAGGGAACAAAAAATCAAACTGTCGTAAAATGGATTTTTTTTGGGGGGGGGGGTCAAGTAATGCCTTAAAAAACATTTTCAACTTCTAATGTCATAACTTTGTCTATAACGTTCACAATTTTGACTTACAAACTCAATATCTTGACAGTTATCTTACAATTTTTTCATTCAAATTCGAACTTGTAACCTTGATTGTCATTATTTTAATCTAAAATCTCATAAAGTTGACCAATAATGTCATACTTTTACTTTTGGAGTACAGAATGTGACCTAAAATCTCCCCCTTACTGTTATCAATTTGACTTGAAAAAGTCAAACTTTTGTCCTAAATCATATTGTCTTGACTTTTAATTTCATTATTTTGACTATTAGGGTCACATGTATTTGCCTCTTTTATTCCATTAATTATAAGGACTTTTGACCTCATAATGTTGACTTTAAAATGAAATATTAAGTTTCAGTTACATAATTTTGACTTTTTAAGTACCATTTTTATTTTATTAGTTTGACTCACCTTTTTGTTTGGAAATGTAAAGCGGAAGTTTTAGCTTTAAATGGTAGAAAGTGCCTTGACAAGTCATAATTGTGATTTTTAAGTGAACATTTTGCTGATAAAAATGTCACTTTAATCAAATTAAAAATCTAAATAATGACTCTAAAAATTATCAGTCAAATAGTCATGAAAATGAGATTTAAGAAACAGTTATGGCTAAAAAAATTAATAACACTACGAGTGGACTTTAAGGGATTAAAAGTTAATATTTAGACTAAAACAGTTAAACATATGAAACTTATACTCTTTTATATTGCATTTAAAGTTGGAATACTAAAATCCAAACAAATAGTTTGGTATCTGAACGTCATAAGGGGATTACAAATTCTGAAAAAACTACTAAAATTTTTACTTAAATATTTAAAATACTTGGGTTCCATAAGGAATAGGTTAACTTTAAAGGTCACGTGCAGGACAGTTTCAGTCGTTTTTTGCCCTTCCCATGTCCCTTTGCTGAAATATTTTAAGGCAACCAGTTTTGGACCTCAGCACTTAATAATTAAAGGCATTGAATGGTTATGCTTTCTCTCGCTTATAGACCTGGAATAATGTTAAAGTTATATAAATTATGAGGGCCATCTAACAATTAATAAAAGGCCTGCAAATTCATAAAATTTAAAAAATTACATTTAGAAGTAAAAAATTACATTTTCAAGTGCCCAGGTTTTCAAAAATGAGATAAGTAATGCTGCTTTGACATCAAATTCTTTTTATATGGCTAAACATCATACCACATACAAATTTTCAGCCATTGATCTAATTCCTGTGAAAAGATATCAGCTTTGAAAATATGACGAAATGGCGCTTGCACCTTTCTTCCTGAGAACATGGTATTGCGCAATACTTTTCTGAGGGCTTTAACTTCTGAACACTCTAAGCTTCAGCACTAAAAATTTCACAAGGATCATTCAATTTTACATAAACCCTTTAAAGTACGCAAGTTACACGTCCCTTTTCTGCAGTTTTTATAATAAAACCATTATACGAAGGCATTCAAACCTTCAATGGAAAGTTTTTATGCACGTCATTGTGATGTCATCATTGTGTTTTTGCAAGGGAACTTGAAACATTTAGTCAGAGATAGTCATAGAAACATTTTTTCGCATAAAATTGCCAATAAAACCCACATTACATGCACCTTTTTGACATTAAGTAGGAAGAAAGGGTTTAAAAAGCCGCCATTTTGGATTTGACCTAATTTCGGCCATTTCCATGGGTGGATTTTGGTGGATTTTTTCCTGGGTACATTATACACCTCAACTAATACCAAATTGCATAAAACTCACTTGTAGGAATTTTTTTAGGGTCAAACCCTATATCTACCCGACTAACAAAAGAGATATTGTTTTCCATTTTACTCAAAAGTGCGCTAGGACGAAGGTTTTAACTCCATGAATGTTGCCTTTGCACTAAACTTTTCAAAGCCGAAATTCGACTTTGCACGTCATATGTTCGAATTATTTATTAAAATATAATTATCTTCAATCCGTGTGTATAACATATTATCCTATGAAAAAAGTTTGAATAGTAAAGTTAAGTCAAATATTTACCTCATAAATTAATTTTACATATTGCAATTTGACTAAATCTTACAACAAAATTATGTTGGGATTTGAGTTTCTGAAACATTAGACTTTAAAATAAAGAATATTTAGATATAACCAGTGTTGTAGTGTGAGTACAGGACCACGAGTACGGGTACGGGTACCAGGTCATGAGTACGGGTACGGGTACGGGTACCAGGTCATGAGTACGGGTACCAGTTCATGAGTACGGGTACGGTCCAGGACCGAGGAAAAAGTAATAATGAGTACGGGTACTGGTACGGGTACAGTGTCATGAGTACGGGTACGGGTACGGGTACGGATACGGGTACGGGTACGGATACGGGTACGGGTACGGGTACAAGTCATGAGTACGGGTACCAAGTCATGAGTGCAGTTTTGAGTATGGGTAGCAAGCCATTACTGCATTACTATAATTATTGGATATTTAGACAGGCTCAAACACCCATATCTCTCTCCTTCCCAGAAAATTCCAACCTTGAAAAGTTTCCCACCAAGCCAATGTCCCGTGAACGAACCTGGTCACCACCTTGTGTATGTAACCAGAGCAGCTTCCTCCATGGACGATCCAAAATTAACACAGAAAATGACCTATAAAGCTTATTTAACAGTCGATTTTAGTTGGGGGGGGGGGGCAAATCTAGAGGATATAACGATTCATGGTAGGATTCAATTTTCAGTCGAGATGTTTGTCAGGTTTGGTATTAAGTTGGCTGGATGGAAATTGTGTGGTGGGGAGTGGCCCATGCTAAAATCGTGTATCCGGGGAACCGTCTAGTTACCGTTAGAAACTGCTGCACTATGCTAAAACACCAGTCAGCTAACGCACGACTCAGATTTTCCCGCAGAGTGGACTGTTCGCTCAATCTCTCTTTTAGGGATTCGCACACCAGGGATAGCCTATGACTGCCAGGGAATATGCCGCTCAGCCTGCTACGTAGGCAATACATCTAAGCATACTGTACTAGCTTGAGAAGTTGCACTACAAATATGCACATGTAAACAAACAAATGACGTCACTCAATTGCGACTGCTGCGTGTGGTTGGCAAGACCACAGTCGTCTGCACACAAATACTCAGCGCGCTACACACTGCACTGTAAGTGTATGTACCGCAGAGTGACTTTGCGGTATAATGCTGTGGGTCCTACAGTTCACTTTCTCAGCTGACAAGCGATCGGCTCGGTTTGTGGTAAGCTGTTTTTATTATTCAAGATCCATCTTTATGAATGGACCATTATTTCTTGAAATGAAAGAAACTGTGCAAGCTTATTCAGAGCGTCAATTAATTTGTCAACAAACTAGGTGCATAAAGTAGCCATAGGAGTACATGGACGATTCATTTTGGTAAACATTTAGGCTAGCCGAACAGTATAGTCACTGTAATTTTGTAAACAGTAGTTCCGCGAAGGGGACTGGAATTATCGAGTTAGTACGAGTTAATTTTATCACAAAGAAGAGTTTCCAGCTGGGCTTTGTAACAATAATTTTAGCCAACTTTTCATACAGCCTGAAAGTAAGAATGGACAAACCAGCAGTCAAAATGCTTGCCTGAAATGTACACCAAAAAATCACATTTTTGTCGACATTTACAGCAATATGACTAATAGAAAAAATAGGAAAAATATCCTGAAGGAAACCCAACCTACACCTGTATGCCTGTCCCATATTCCTGGAAATGGTACTTTACCATCCATGCCTTATAATTTGCATAATATAACCAACCTGTATTTTAAATTGTCAGGAATTTATTCAGATCCATGTGATTAAAATTTGTTTTGAAAATTTTCGGGAGGGGGGCTGCCGCTGTTCCCCCTCTTCCCTGCAGCACGGCCACTGTGCACGGCCATGGACATTTATAAGCAGTGTTCAAACTTAAATTTGAACCACCCACTGTACAATATAAATATGTACTGCACTATACCGTGTATGAACAGCACATATCACTGTTTGTTGCCAGCCAGTGCTACAACATGCATCGTCCAGACATAAGCATGAGTCCAGTTCATAAAGGGAAAATGCAGTCTATCCAATCAGAATACCCTGTCTCCTTAATTCATGAATGGCTTGTTTTGAGTATGTGATGATATTTTTGTTACTAAATTGGTAAGTTTATGTCAAATAACTCCTTTCTTTACCTCTTGTTTGTAACAGTTATGTTAAAAAAACATCTTCAGAGGTACTTGTCAATCAAACAAGAGAAGATCTGCGAGAGTTTGCGGATTTTTTAAAGCAATTTTTAGGCAACTGCCTATTTCCTTTAAAGGAAATAAGCAGTCACGCCAAATTTATTTTGAAAAAATCAGCTGAATCTTTCAAATCTTCTCTTATTTCACTTTCAAGCATATTAAATGATTTACAAGTATAAACATTGAATATGTTAGGTAACATACTTAAGGAGTTATTCTACATTAATTTAACAGTGTGATAACAAAAAAGTCACATGATTAAAGAGAGCCATTCATGAAATAGAACACCTATAGGTACACCAATTAAAATTGGAGTGACTGCATATTTCCTTTAAATAAAGAGTCCAATACTGAGACACATGGTACAGTAAAACATTAAAACTTTAACATGCCTTTTTAGTAGTTGGCAGTTGAGTACAGTTTATAATTTGGACAATGAGTGTGAGTACAGGTCCATGAGTACGAGTACGGGTACAAGCACCATGGCATGGGTATGAGTACGGGTACAGGTACCAGGTCATGAGTATGGGTACGGGTACCAGGCCATGAGTACGGGTACGGGTACCAGGTCACGAGTACGGGTACGGGTACGGGTACGAGTACGGAAACTTGTACTCGAGTACGGGTACGAGTACGTGTAATGGTACAGGTACTACAACACTGGATATAACTTACAAGGCCGGAATGAACCATTTCCGGAATACTGGGGCTAACATATTTGGCAAAAATTTCTTAATACGTTAGCGCTAGGTAGTGGCAATTGCGGTTAGAAACCGTCACATATTAGCCTTTCATGAACTTTTCCACGACTGGGTGTGTAGAAGGAGCTCCTTTACATACCAGAGAGGTAAACCAGGCCCTGTGTGGATACATCGAAAGTAAGTCCGTATCAAGAAGAAATAAAAAAGAACCCAGGGAATTTAGAAAATTAAAAAACACCTTTGCCTTAATCTATTTTTGTGCACCTTAATGCCTCTGAAAAAAAGGTTTGCCCCCTGGAAGTTATCTTTCCCCGTATACATTAGGAACTCCTCTGCTTAAAATTCAGACAGTTTATTTGGAACTATAAACTGTGTATTTGTTACCTAATCCAATTAAACTTGGTCTCTGTGTACAGGTTTGATTGACTCCTATGACATCTTAGCTCTTCTTAAAGTAAATAAAGACTTCCTGTCCATACCCTACACAAAAAATTTAACTGTGCAATGAGTGGACATGTAATAGCTTATCTGTTGCACCAATTCAACTACTCCAAGTTGCTCACTGGCCAGGGATTAAGGGATTACCACCCTCTTGAGTATGTTTTATGGCTACGGGCCTGATCGTGGATCTAAACTCCTTTCTCCGTCAGGAACCCCGTCGGAGTCAAAAGTAGTGTAATTCTATTAAAATTGCAATAAAGATAATAATAAGATCTGGTTGATACTTTGTACCCTCTGCAAAACTGAACGTAATGTCATAGCAATGCTGTCGCTTCTGCAAAAGGTGGTTGGCTGCAAACTACTTCCGTATGACAGCTGGAGTTGTATTGTAAGTGTAAATCCGCTGTCGTCGTCCGAAGTTTTTTAATCCCACGAGCTTTGCATCATCAAATCGACCGACCGTAAGCCAGAGGTTGGGTTACGGGTCCTTGATGGAATCAAAGGGCAACCCTCAGTTGGGGACAGGGAGCGGAGTCTCGAAAGCTCTGTCCTATTTAAAAAAATTTGGCACAAGAATGAAGCATTTTGCTATCTTTTTTTTTTATCCAATAGCCTTGAATTCGCACTACCAAGATTAGAAAACCACCATCTAACCATCTTGTATTGTGTAAATTTGGGAGCTCGTATAAACTGGCTTAAACTCGACCATTGCCTACTATAGGAAAGGTAATGGACATGTTGGTTAAAGTACACCTAAAGTCTGACATTTCAAAAATGTACTATGTTACAAAGCTTGCAAAATGAATCCAAATGGTTCAACTCCCATCTTTACTGAATATTTCTGAGCTTAGATATTAAATGTTGGAGTTTTTTCACTCAATTTAAAATGTAGATTGAGCAATAATTTGTGATGTCATTCTTGTTATACTCATATCACAGTCTTTGATTTTTCTTTGTTCTTCCGAAAGCCACTGCATCTTGTGCCAAAATGTGATCACTTTCTTACACTCTCTTACTGTTACAGGGTAAATTGCTTGGCTATACAAGCCATCATGTACAACATACTATGCAAGGAAACAGGAAGCTTTTCAAGACCATATATTTTACTATTAGAAAGACACAAAAGCAGGTAATGTGAGTTGTGTAAGAAGGGCATCACAAATTATTGCGCGATGGACTATTTCAAATTAAGTGAATAAATTTCAACATTTTATATCCTAGCAACAGAATACAAGCTATGACAATGAGATTTGGATGAATAAGATTCATTTTCCAACCTCTAAAATATATGTCTGTAATTTCAGACTGTAGGTACACTTTAAGAGTTTTAACTTAATTGCGTTCCAAGATATGCTGGCTCGATTAACGCGCACTTTTTGCTACATTATTAAGTTGTGTTCAGGGCGGCCTGGGAGTCTGAAGTGATCTGAGGCAAAAGGCAGGTGATCGGCCCATGGGATGAGGTCACAGATCCGAGACTCTATAAACCAGAATGGTACACAAAGAAAGCATCAGAGATTTTCAACCATACACCTCCTCACTAATCCTTATTTTATGTATATATATATATAAATATATATATATATATATATATATATATATATATATATATATATATATATATATATATATATATTATATATATATATATATGTACAGTACTTCATATTTGCAGGAATAATCCCTATTCTTCATATGTCACGGGAAGAAAGGTGTTACGGGAAAAAGATGAAGAGAATGACCCTGAGTTTATTATACCTAAGTTTTTGAATCTAAGTAAACACGTTTCAGAAATAGTTTAGAAAGCAAGCAAAACAGTTGTCATTTTTAGTAGAACTCTGACATTTAAGGAAATAGATCCTGCTGCGACTGTATACGTATTTAGGTCGCCCTGTCTTGGAGTACTTAGGTTCAGAGGAGGTTTTCACGCATGATACCAGATGTACGTCATTTGTAATATGAGCATAGACTTGATGATCCCGAACTTATGTCTTTAGAAATGAGATGGTGTATTGCACATCATACTGAAATTAATTGTATTATCAGAGGTTTCGCGGATAAAGCGTCTTGTGTTCTCTTTGAAATGAGGTATGGAGTCACCAGAGGGCATAGTCGGATGACATACAAGGGTCACTGCAGACTGAATACAAAAAAGGGCGTCTTTACAAAAGGCGTCATCAACGCTTGGAATCAGATGCCATCTGAAGCTGTTGACTGTAGATCTATTAAACCCTTCAGGTCCTTCCTAACCAAAGACTGTTGGAGGCGTCTAATGGGGGATTACATGCAAGTCTCTGAAAATGTAGGTATCGACATTTAAATCAGACATTTAAATCACATGTGAATGTTGTTAAAACTCAAGGATACCCTAGTCGAAAGATTCCAATAGCGGCCATTTTTAAATTAAGAAAGGTGGCCAGTCACGTGATGGTAGCGTTGTTACCAAGCATATTGTGAATCAGCCTACTCGAAAGTACCTATGAGGGAATTTTTATGCTTTTGTCAAAAAAGCACATTTTTTCTTTAGCCGCTGTACTGGTACATCCTGTCCAGTGAGGATAATTCTCCGTCTAAGATCTCAACAGGGAGCGAAGATTGGCATTGTAATGTTATTGTTATTATTATTTCAAAAACGATGGTAAGTTGACCGTGTCGAAAGTAGTTCCCTTTCAACATTTGAAGGTCTGAAAACTCAAAACTGTCTCTTCGGCAAACTTTGAGCGCCATATTGAGGGTTTTCTTATTAAAACTTTGTATTTGACATGTTGAGTTAAATTATTGTTTTCAAGCCGCATGGCATGCAACAATTAATATCATCCATGCTCCTAATACACACTCACCCTGAGTTATCAAATCGAAAGATCGTTAGTACTATAGGCCACTGTAAAAAATTCTATTTTTCGTGTATGTCTAATGCTACTTCGAAATGATTGAATTCCATAGAAATGAAAGGAGAATTACGTCAGTCGATCTGAATTGAAGCCACTCGAATGGCTCTCTGCATGGGCGGAATTACGGGAGGGAGCAAGGGGGGAACTCAATAAGTATATTTGGTTTTTATATAGCGCTTGTCACCGATGTACCAAAGCGCTTTTTCAAATATTATCCTGGTCAGCAGTGACCCATCCTAGAAACAATCCGTCTAGTAGGCTGCGGCTAAATCAGCGCCAAATGACGCTGCCAAGTTACCTGACAGGAATTTATTTAACCCTTGGGTGGAGAGAAGCAATAGACTGAGATAAAGCATTTTGGGCTAGGACACAACGTGAGCCGGGCAGTACTCGAACCAGCAATCTTAGGATCACAAGTCCGACATCTTAACCAATGGTCCACCACGCTCTCGCTTACCCCTAACTTGTTTCGAGAGCGTAAAAAATTTAAAACGAGCGAAAGAAAGTGAGACCAGAAACGTTATAAGAGAAACTTAAATAGCCTATGGAGATTAAATTTTGCCGTGTTAAACGAAGGAAAACATTTGCATCAAGTACCACAAAAATGCTCGGAAAATTTTTCTCGGCGGGCTTTGCCCGGAACCTGAGAGAAAACTAATACAATTGGAAATTTAACTGGCACCGTAAAATTAAAGCATGGGCGTCTCTTACCCCCCCCCCCCCACACACACTGTTATGACTTAAAAGTTCTGAAATAGGGGTCAATGTAAGTACTATTGTTTGTCATTTTAATGCACCATGGCCTTGCAAACAAAATGCAAAACCTTACCCCTGTATATGAAATCGCAATTCTCGATAAATTTTTCGGCGTGGTTCACTTGAGCCTAATATAAATTGATGTATAATTAGTACGGCTGTGCGTCGGAAAACTTTGTTCGAATTGCCTCGTCATTAGTTCCTGTGGAACTACTTCAGTAAAGTACTATTTCCAAAATGCTCGCTACCCCTCCCTCTGTTCGTTTTCCCCACCAACTACCACCATCCTTACCAACTTGTGTGACAGTTACTATTGTAAAATGGCAATTGTCATAAGAAAAATGTTTCATTAGCATTTCAAATTACACCTGGGAGAAGCATTTTCTCGAGACATGGTCCAGAATGACAGCAAAAACTATCACATTTAAGAAACGTTTCTGGGGAGGACCCTCATCCCCCAGACTAAGGCTTTGCTCCTTCGGCCCTCGCTGTCAAAGGCTTCGCCGGCAACAACTACCCATAATGTACCCTCCAATGGAAATTATTTTCTTGTCACTCTAACTGCCGACGTCCATGGCCCATAAAAACATTTCGTTGATTTTTACAGTATCATATACTTAGGGACGTTCCTAAGGATCGATGAGTGAAGGGGCGATGCTGGATCTTTTTCCGGCAAATTAGTGTAACATTCCGGACAAAACACCTGTGTGCCACGAACGGTTAAATAACTGAATAAATTAAGAAGTATTACCGAAGAAAAGATGAGGACCCTCGGAAAATCTGAACTATTCACATAATTACATGCATTAAAAGTAAAGCATTTAACCTTTCACAGACGCAAGAAGTTGTTCCTGACTGAAGACTGAATGTTGTTTCCGACCGCCATCCTGGAGGAGGGGGTGTCCTCCTACCTTTGGAAAAAGTTTGAGTATTTGAGGGTCCTTATGCAAGATATTTGTCAAATTTTAAGGAAAATTAATGACCGTTTTTTTTTTACTTTTTTTGCAGGGGTAACAAAAGGTTCCTATGTAACCTTTTACAAATAGCATTGAACAGGCACTAAACATACCATAATTCGAAGTCTGTCTTTACCTATGTAAAATTGCGTAATCAGGACTAACTGCCGGTCGATTTCATCAGGATGCAGCTGATTTGATAGTGGAAAGGATAGAGGATCAAAAATTTACTAGCCTGGGGGTTTTGCCATAATTATACAAACTCTGGTTCTATGGGAGCACAGTATGATCGAAAACCAAAGGTGCAAGATGTAGTCTCGCACAAAGAGCGCCGAAAAATAGGTTTTAGTAATGTTTAAGTAATGTGTAAGTAATATTTGCCCTTGCACAAAAATCACCCTAACTACAAATAACTGTTAAACACGCAGCAGTTTGCCCTTTGGTTTGTTATATAGCCAATAATAGTAACAGCCATTAGATTTCTTCATGATGCAGCAGGTTTTAGCGTCGGGAGCTGTGGTGGGCAATCTCAACGGTTGCACGGATTTTGCAATAATCGGTCCAGCTGAGCCTGACCCATCTTTGTATGAACTGGCCAATTAAGAAGCATGTGTGAAATCAGACGAAGTTTACAGAAAGTCAGATGGCTTTCATGTGTGATTACTTAAGAGTTGACAAATAAATCCACCCTTGTGTTGCGCGGTAACCCTACAATCCTACTGCAACCCGACGGAACTAACCAAGATTACCTTCAACACTTCCCCGACGAGAAGTAAGGTTGTCTCAAGAAAGGTTGCATAACATTACAAAGCAGTTTTTAATTCGTAGTTTGGGACATGACATTTCTTTCATGGCAGACATATACGTCACCCTAACACGGTTCTTCTGTTTTCCCGAAAGCTTGGATTTCTTCAAAAGACAATGACTTCCCAAACAGTGTAATAGAAATCACTTACTGACACAGGAATTTCATGAATTTGTGACCACTTTCCCAAATATATGTAATGATTTCCCCCACAAACAGACTATCGAGTTCTCAATACATGTATCCAAATTAATATTTCCAACCGACACTAATTCACTTTATGTGAAACATTGCTTTCATAAAATTACTCAACATTTTTGTACCTCCAGGTAAAAGATTCTTTCAGGATACTTTTGTTGGCTCTTCTATTACTCACATCTAAAAGTCTAAAAAAAATGTGAATTTTATCATCGCGCTTGAGGGCACCCACTCTGAGTACTGGACATCCCATTCTGAAAATGATTGTTCCAAAGTCGGTGGGAAACCTTCAAGATAACTGAGCTCAAGCCCTCTGTATTATCGATC
Source organism: Holothuria leucospilota (assembly GCA_029531755.1). Classification (NCBI taxonomy): domain Eukaryota; kingdom Metazoa; phylum Echinodermata; class Holothuroidea; order Aspidochirotida; family Holothuriidae; genus Holothuria; species Holothuria leucospilota. Next base: position 12,937 of record JAIZAY010000736.1, on the reverse strand, counting down.
CCGGCCGATTGTTTGTCATAAGCAGTAACAATGTAACTGAAAAAGTCGAACTGTGGCCTTTGTGGTCTGTCAAGTGCCCACGCTATGTCATTTGAACTTGAAGCTTGATATGCATTATTTAAATAGCTACAATTTCGTAAATACCTCAAAGCATCCTTCACCCCTTGGACCCCCACGGGGGACTTGCCACAGGACCCCACTGGAGCCCTGACGGGGACCCTTGACCCCACGTCGTTTGGCTGTCCTTTCCGGTTTGTCCTCCGCCCACTTTCAGACATTAAATCCCGCCCCTGGCTCTCTGTACGGCAACAAAGCAACTGCGCGTAATACAACTTTTGTGGTTGCTTTTGCCGCAGTTACTGGCATAGTTATTTCCAGTAATATGAGAATTGAGGTAAATTATCTCTGTGGGATAAATTACTCCCAATCTTTCGAAATCGGATGAAATGACATTAAACCTCTGAGGTTCAATGCACACTCTTTGTACCTTGAATGGAGACAAATAAATGGGGACACAAAAATTGTAACAGTATGGAAATTTTCAAGAAAGACTGGACAAAATTAGGGGATAGAATAGACAGGGAACATGTGACCATTATGGGGTAACTATGCTTTTTGGCTACATTCCTGTTTCAGAGCATTTTTATGTATGAACCTAGGTAGGTTCAATTTAACATACTTCAGTATAGCGCTAAAAAGCTATGAAAGTTGAACACTTCAACTCTGAGCTATGTCTGAGAAATTTGGAAGTATGAACCGGCTACTGTTCGAGTATAAAGGCTACTAAGTCAAAGATATGTATACACTCGATGTAACTCGAAGATTGTCTACTTATGGTAAAGACAGTGGAAATATTCTTATTTCTACCGTCTCTGCCATAATTAGCGCTAACGTTGAGTATAATTATATCTACGGCTTGTTCGTAGCCTTTATACCCCAATAGCCGGTTCATACTTCCAAAATTTTACCTTCCGTTCCAAGCTAAATTGGTGTACTTAATCGATTAATGGTGTTCACAAGTAGTGAATTGCCCGAAGAATATTTTTCAGAACAGGTGGAGGCGATTTTAGGAAATTTCCACAAAAGCCATACGAAAAATAAAAAAAAAATTCCTTAAATTAGGTTAGGGTTAGGGTAAAAGTGTAATTGCCTCCATTCGTCCTGTGATAAAAAATAACGCTACTAACCCATAAGGGGAGATCAGATACGCGACTTTATCTAAATCGAAATGTGAATTGAAACATAAAGCTAACACAGACTTTCACCCATAGACCTCACTAATAGACTCATTGAAAATCCTGAACCGATAAATTACACGAGATGCATCGCGGATGCTGAAATTCAACTTGTTCGTTCGTCCAACATCTGCAAAAGAAAGTTTCTGTCGTTACCCATCCTAGAACCAAACTTGTAGTACTCGAGTTCGTACTTTTACGAGTATGTAGTACTCGAGTAACTCGAGTACATTTTTCTGCACTCGCACTAATGACTTTGTACTCGTACTTGTAATCATACACAGAGAATTTGAAAATCAAGTACTTGTTCTTGAGTCCGTACTCAGGGCTCTGTACTCGTATTCGAACTCAGGCCCTTGTGCTCGTACTCGTACTCAGGATTTTGCATTCGTACTTTAAGAATTGTACTCAAAAGTACAGACATTTCAGTCCAGAACGTTAATCTGTAATTTCCATTGATCCCCTTCGAATTCACTAAAACTTGCAGTTATTTAAATCTTCCTGTGCTGATCGACGCAAACTAATCTCAACACATAAAAATTATTTGTGCTGCTATAAGGAGCAGTCACAAAGGATTACGACGAACCTGTCTTTGGACAATCTGAAGAAGTTACTGTGATAATAATCTCGTAGGGGTACTAAATCATCTTAAGTGTATCATCTCCTTGTGCATATATTAATTACTTTGGCTACCTACTGAAAAAAGCATCTTGCCTTAGTGTAGGCTAGAACTACAGTGTTTGAAATCACATTCGATCAGTAAGTTAGAGTCTACCTCTCAAAATTAAATGACTCAGTCACCTGACATAAATACTATGACACTAATTGTATTCAACGGCAGATTTAAAAATATGATCAAGTTTGGTGTTTGAAGGCATCTTACGGTTTCTAAAGCAATATAAAGTATAAAAAGGTAATTTACATCAGTTAATTAAAGCGACCTTTTCAGCCGATGGAAGTTCCTAGACCAAGAAGCCTCCGAAGTCAACCTGTGAGATGACAAATCATAGACATAAAGGAAAGAGGAACAGAGAAGGCGCCCCCACCCATTGAAAATGCGAGACGAACAAGCTTTTGTCCCCGAGCTCTCAGATGTTAGTACCGTAATTTATTTTGATTGCTGGATGCCAACGTGCATGATGTACCGCTGAATTAGTTGACCAACTTGAAAACCATTACATATGAGTAGGAATGTATTTTGTTTGTGAGTTGGGGTAGGGGCAAATAGAAATATACGGTCAGTGGCCTCTTGGAGAGTTTGTGATACTAAGAAGAGCACCACCATGAGTTGGTGCATATCTTACCAAGAACTCTTGGCCAAAATTGGCTGCCAGATTGGGGGAAATGACACTTTCAGACCTTGCAGGGATGTCTTAACGTTCTTCATTTTGAGATCTTACGTTGAAGAGATTTAACACACTTCCAAAGGACAGGTAAAGTAACGTTTCGATCAGAGCATAATTCGGGGATGGGAAACCTTTCCATTGAGAGACTACTGCGACTTCCAAGTCAACCGTCCTGGGTAAGGGGTATGCTGGGAGGAATGTGCCATTCCGGGTTGGAAAGTTTTGCATCTTGAATGAACCTAGATGGAAAATAGTGCTATAATTATTATATTTTCGGGTGTCATAATTGTTCATGCACTAGAAAGGATACCGACAACAAACAATACTCATTCGGAGTAACGAGAACAAGAATACTCTTTGATCATAGGCCTATCAGGGCTGTTTTCTCTCCCTCCCAGTACGTAACAGTACAGTGCTGAATATATATATATATATATATATATATATATATATATATATTATATATATATTATATATATATATATATATATATATATATATATATATATATATATATATATATATAAATATAAACTGAAGAAAGGTGGGCAGCGGACACAGTCGCATAATTTTTAAACCTGTGGAATATGCGTGTAACATTGGCAATGTTAGACGCATATTCCACAGGTTCAAAAATTATGCGACTGTGTCCGCTTCCCACCTTTCTTCAGTTTCTATATTTAAAAGTCGCAACGTCACATCTACACTTCCATATATATATATATATATTATATATATATATATATATATATATATATATATATTATATATATATCATGATAGGTTGCGTGGAAAGTAAAGTACACAAAAGTCAAAAGAAGACAAAAAATGGATACATGCATTTCCAACTATAAATATATACAAATCAGTGAATAAAAAATATTTCGGGCTGTCTCAGCCCTTCCTCAGTTGTGTATAGGAACTAGTGCAAATGAAAACTAGCCTCATATATATATATATATATATATATATATAAATATATATATATATATATATATATATATATATATATATATATATATATATATATATAGATAGATAGATAGATACAAGCCCCTCGTTTAGAGACCAACTGCCTGACCGCTCATGAAAGCCAAATCCCTATTTAAACCCGTCCTGTGAGTATTTACACAGATGATCGTATTTAGTTCTCGGTTGCATCTCTCCTGCGCGCTTTTAAAATTTCCGTACAACAAAGCACATTTTAAATCGGACAAACTATGCTCAGGCAGATTAAAATGCTCGACAACGGGGAATCCAGGGCTATTATTTCTTATGCTAAGTTTATGATTGTTAAATCGAAGTCTAAATTTGGTACTTGTTTCTCCTATATAAGAAGCGTGGGGGCACTTCTTGCAGAAAGGTAGATAGACAATATTACTAGTATCACAATTAAAATTTCCTGGTTTAAGAGTTTTGCCTGAAGCAGCGCGAAATATGGTGGGAGAAAACTTCATGTGTTTACACCATATTTTCTTACGACAATACCTAAAGTGCAATGAAGCTAAAATTTGTGCTGTGTCATATTGGTGTGATAAGATATAACTGAATCATTTTAAAATTGATCTGAGGACCCATGTATCACCACTTGGGACGCTCTTACAGGTACACTGTTAAAACCTAAATAAGTCGTTATGTTATTTCTTTACTAAAGTTAAACGCGGTTACAATTTTTTGTCAGTACGAAGGATATCGACCTTCCAGAAAGGGACAAATTCATTTCAAGGTTTTGATGAAATTTACGACAACCTTATTACCAGTCTTCTAGCACCTGCACTTGTACTCGTACACAAGTACAAGTTTCCTTACTCGTTCCCTTACCCTTACCCTTACCCGCACTCGTTACCCAGTACCCCCTACCGGTACCCGTATTTATGATCTGGTACCCGTACCTGTTCCCTCACTCTTCTGCTCATGATAATTTTTTCTTCGGACTCGTACCGCGTATCAGTACACATGACCTGGTTCCCCGCACCCGTACTCGTACTCATGCCATAGTACGGATAACCATGGTCCTGTGCTCAGGCTCATTGTCCAAATAATAAGGCATGTTTAAGTTTTACTGTACCATGTGCCTTAGTACTGGACGCTTTATTTATATTAAATATGAAGTCACCCCAATTTGAATTAGTGTACAGAGATATCCTATTTCATCAATGGCTCTTTTCAATCATGTGGCAATTTTTTGTTATCCCATTGTTAAATTTATGCAAAATAATCATTTCACCCTACATATTTGTAAACATCATTTAATATGCTTGAAAGTGAAATAGGAAAGATTTTTTAAAGCAATTTCGGGGTTTCTGCTTATTTCCTTTAAAGGCAATAGGCAGTCGCCACAAAATTGCTTTGAATTATCGGAAACTCTAGCAATCATTTCCTTTCAAGTACCTCTGAAGATATTTTTTTAACATAGCTGTTACAAACAAAATGTAATTAAAGAAAGGAGTTATTCTCCTCCAATTTAGCAATTCAGTAACAAAAATAGTGTAACATGTCTCAGAACAAACCATTCATGAATTAGGAAGACGGGGTATGTTAATTCTGATTGCGGTGACTGCATCTTCCCTTTAAGTACTGGACTCACGCTAATGTTACGAAAATTCACGTTGCAGCACTGGTTGGCAAAATAACTTTGGTATTGATGTTCATACACGGCATATTGCATGTACAGTACATATTCGAATTGTAAAATTGGTGGTTTAAATCAAAGTTCAACCTTTTCCTAATAAATGCCCATGGTCGTACACAACGGTCGCGGGAAAGAGGGGGGGGGGGACGGAGACAGTTGTCCCCCTCCAATTTTCAGAGCAAATTTTTCGTACGACATGGATCTGAAAAAAATTCTGACAATTTGAAATGAACATTTTTATATTATGTAGCTTGTAAGGCATGGAAAGTGTCATTTCCATTAACATGGCACAGGCACAGCGGGGAGGGGAAATCGTCCTCCTTGAGGATGTTTTTTTCTTATTTTTTCTATTAGTCATATCGTTATAAATATAGAAAGAATATGATTGTTGGTGCACTTTGTAGGCACACATTCTGACTACTGGTTCTCCCATTCTTACCTCCAGGCTGTAGGACAATTGTTGTAAATTCACTGTTCCAAACCACCTGGAAACTAGTCCTTGGACAGGAACTTGTATTACGGTAAATTCGAAATTGTATCACGGTAGAACCTACCAAGTCTAGTGAGGAGTGACACAGTGTACGTAGCACAGAGACCCGTTCAAGGACCACTGGAAACCCTCGGAATAGTGTATCCTCCCATCTTTCCTCAAGTACTGCATCATCAATCCCGGGCAGCTGTTAGTCATAGTAAGTAAGCATGAAAATGAAACTTTGAGAGTAATGTATTGTGATTTTTGTGGTCTTTTGAGTCTCATCCACTGTCATTTGAAAACATAAAATGCATCATTCTAATGCCCAGAATGTGGTGAAAACAACAGAGCTTCATAGGACTGTGCCAACTGGATCCCACCAAAGCATTGTTCCTGAACCCCAACAGGGGCTCTAAGGTGAGTCCTTGGACTCAAGCCATTGTAATCCCCCGCTACTCTTGAGGCTGTTGGGTATTTCGAACTGAATTCACCAGAGTTCTCTGGCCCCGACAGAAAAAATCCTGCGAACGGATATGTAAATCTTTATTATTCTGTTAAGGTTAAGTATGAGCTGATTTGACAGTAAAATATGAGGCAAATGATTTTGTTGTGACAAAAGTAACTTGTATGTGAGCAAATAAAACATTTTCCAGGAAAAGAACGTTTCTTGGTCATAGAATCCCAAAAGATCCAAAAGAAATAACTGTTCGTTTTGGCCTTTCACTATAGAAGTGGTGGCCTCGACGCCACTTAAGGAACGTAATGTGGCAATGCTGTGCTGTACTATGTACTACGTGCTATACTACATAGCATGCAGACTAAATATACGACTGCAGTTCATTCTCTTTAGCTCAAACCTAGTCAGGGTAACCCTGTCGGAGGTAACGTGCTTACATTTGTTTTTTTTTGCTTATACCTCAACGTCAGGGAGCGAAACGTGAAAAAAAGTCACTTGCCCCCCCCCATATAAGACCTGAATGGCCAATCAGGGATGAGACTAGCCGATCTTTTGTGAATATTCATACAGTTGCGAATATGACCCCAATGAAAAACGTGAATGGTAACAAGCTTTTCTTGCAGTACAGAAGGTAGAAAAAAGAAAAAGAAAAGGAAAGGAGGGAAAAGGGAAAGAAAAAGAGGTAAAGGAAAAATAGAAAGAAAAGGGAAAGAAAAGGAGGGAAAAAAGAAGAGAGCTAGAAATGGAAAAAGGGGGAAGGGGAAACAAAGAGACGGAAAAGAGTAAGGCAAAGGTCAAAAAGAGAGAAAGAAAAGGAAAGAGAAAGAGGCAAAGAAAAACAGAAACAGGAACGCGTACAACGGGCTTCCTCTAGCTTTATTACTCTTTATGGTATTCACAATGGACAGTAACGTGGCCATTAGGCTGCGTAACTCATCATCCTTATTATTAGGCTACATTCTGCTGTTGCGCAAGTAATACATTCTTCAGCTAAGTCACGCAGTCATTCCACCCAATTCATGATATTCACGAAGTTTACATGACCATAGCTGTTACCAGGCACCTCCCTGCTGTTACAAGGGGTCATAAAAATTTTATTTATCTAACTTTATCTGCAACATTGCAAGGCCTGGGAAAATTCTGGTGTCATTTCCGGCATCAAGAAGGTAGTGTTACCCAAAAATCTTTCTGTACGCTACGCGACAACCTATGGTGGGGCTTCGTTCAGATTGTGGGATAAGTGCGCGCTTTGATAATTAAAGTTCGGAGAAATGTTCACAACTTCGCCCATCCGGGCTCCGGGGGCTGGCTACGTCCTTGTTCACTTGTATCAAAACAACGGATCTTTTACGTTGAATCCAATTCAAGCACATGAAAGGAATATAGCATTTGCTCCATACCTTTCTGAAATCCTCAAGCCCATATCATCATGGATAGACATTGAAAATATTCCGGATTAGTTTGTTAAGGCGAAACTGGACGTCACTTCCACACAGCTATTCAACCTTGTACGATGTCAGTTTTATTGGGTGAAAGCCTCAAATGACCAATAGCGATAGCGCTCCTGACAAATATGCATATTTAGACTCAAAGCTCTACCTTCACTGGAAGTGAAAAGCAGTAAAAAATGCTCCCTGACGCCGAGGTATAAGTAAAAAGACTAAATGTAAAACACGTTACCTTCGGCAGGGTCACCCTGACTAGCTCAAACCATAGACTACATCATTCAAGTCATCTTCGCGGAAATACCGTGCACAGTAACTAAGTTAGGCAAGGGAGTTGTACGGAACAACTCAGTCAACAACTCAGTCCCTGGTTAGGCTAACGTAAGCTGAGATGTTGTCGTCCGCAAACTGGTTTATGGCTACTTTATGCACCTAGCTTGCTGACAAATTTATTTGACTCTCTTAATGAGCTAGCACTGTTTCTTCCATTTCAAGAAACAGCGTTACATTCATAAATATGATTCTTGCATAACAAAATGCATACAAAATAGCTTACAGGGGGCCCAGCCGAAGAGTGCTGTAGGCCTATAATACATTATACTGCACATTGTACATATGCTCTGTGTATTCGTACGTTTGCAGACGACTGTGTACTAGCCAACCAAATGCAGCAGTCGCAGCACCGATCTATATAACATACAACATATAGTTTAGTGAGTCGCGATAGACATTAAGCATTAAAGTCATGAGACGTCAGTGTGGAGGCAAACAATGAAGCGCATGTGCACGCACAGCGTAGATTTCGCACGTGCGTGTAGTAGCCTTATTCCCCGGTGCACAAATCAGCTACACTTGCCTCCATTGGAGGGCGTACTTTTTGTTCAGTGACGACATGTGCATGTAAGGTATATTGCGGGACGTCATTTTGTTTGTTTACCTGAATAGCAGGGGCGGCGCCAGGGTTTTTCGATAGGGGCGGCAAAGCATGCTGGGTCGGACCCAACTTTATTGTTTGGGGGTGCAGACATTGAAGACATCCGAGCCTCACCTTACCCTCCCCCCCCCCCCCTCCCAGTGTCAGAACCTGCGTTTTGGCCTTTTCATTTTCTAGGACTTTATTTTTCTCTAACAAATAAAAATTTTTTGTCTGAAATAAATACGAAGTGTGAGAAGAGTTGTTTGTCTGTCAAGTGGAAAATCACGGCCCCCACGCATGTGAATGAGAGCCTACGCTTTCAACTATGCAGCCAAGGCACGGGCGAGAACGAAAAATCATATTGGGGGGCGCAGGGGGGCTGAGTGCAGGCAAGACTTACCTAAGTCGGAGCGCCACCTTTATTCTGTTGGCGCGGAGCCGTACAAGAAAATTGTGGGCTTTACAAACCCTCCAGTATGGCCGGAAATTCGGCACTTCATTCCTCCCGAGTGTTTCTACAGCTTCGCATGTACCCAGCCTTGAAATATGGATCATATGTCTGCAATTTCTTTCCAATTAAGGAGAACAAAATAAATCTATGAAAACTGGTCAATACATATTTCTAAGCGGAGCAGCCACCTCATCTGTTTGGGCCATGCGCAGAAGCCGTTCAAAGGAACAAATCTTTCGTTGACTTTTGCCATGTAACTTGCCTACAATCAGATAAGGCAGGAAAACGGCACTTTCCCCGAGGTTCTCAAACGTCGAACTGTATATATGTTCATCTCACGTTGAAATATGGATCGGTCCATCGGTACTAGCAATTTCTTAGTATTTAGGATGCGAGTAAAACTTTAATCCCTCCATGTATGTGATTTCTTGTCCCTTGCTATAAGACAAAAGCCGAATCACTGAGCGAAAGAGTTATACCCAAACAATTGAATTTTATAAAAGGGCGAGAGGAATCAATACCTCTTTTTTTTTTTTTAATGAGAAAAAGACATTATAAGTTTGATTACACAGTATGAGTTATCTCAGGGAGTTTTTGAACCCATATGATGCTCATACCAGGGGGGATTTGCAAGATAGCAAGTAACATCATTTACGCAATCACATTTAGGATGTGACCGTCATTATCCATGATACACATTAAATAGACTAGGAATTACTGTGTATCGTTAAATTTAAATCCGATTATAGTGTCCATTATACTCATAATAGTATGGGTATTCAGTACGTAATTATGCATAGGAGATAATTGAAATTTCTTGCACAAAATTCCACCCTGTGGAACGGTCTGTAGAGCCAACAACGAGTTAAAAGGCCACAGGAAAGTAGTTGGAGAACTGTGCCTCATACAATGTGAGAATGTGAAAAATCCGCCTCCAGCTTCTGCTTTGCAGTTCACCTTCTTGCTTTGAAAATCACAGTTGAAAATCCGCTTTTTATGGTTGAACCGAGAAACGGACAACATAGACAAATGCATTTTTTGTGGACGTCCTACAAAGAACTGCCAAATTTTAGCTAAATTTAAGGGGGGGAAGTGTACATAAAGGCTAAAATTCAAAAAATACATGTTTGGGGGGGGAGACAAAGCTTGAACTCAAAGCATGAATCCAAATGGTCTAGGGGGGGGTGGACTGTCCATCTTTTAACAGGAATGTCCTGGTAGCTGAGATATATACAAATGTTTGGTGCTATATCTTCAATTTAAAATGGTAGATGCGACGGGCGCAATAAATATTGTACTATGTCATTCTTCGTACTACTCAACATACATCCGTTGTGATTTGTCTTGTATTTTTTCGAAAGCCCTCTGCACCTTGGTGCCAGAAAATCAGTTTGATCACTTTGCTACACACTGTTATCAAGGGTGAACTTGATCTATACAGAGAACTATTGGACCGTACGAACAGTTTATGTTTTGTGCAAGGTTATATAAAATATTCTCAATTTCAAAAGGAAAACAAAAGCAAGTTAATGTGAGTATTTCACAACAGGAGACTCCTCAACAAATTATTGGCGCAATGGGCGACTATTTTCCCAAATAAAAATGATATACATATATTGCCAACTGTTTCATATCTCAGCAACATAGGTGAGGTCTATGATAAAATGAAGTAGGGAAGCTGGTCATAGAGTAAAACAATCTCGGTTTCCAATAAACGTCTAAAAATTATATATTCTTATTGGAAATACACTTCTAAAGTGAAGCGTACATTTGAGAGGGATCCACTTTTAAACTTCACTACAAATGAATACGTGCATAGGACATATGGGACTAAGAGGACAAAAATTTGATTGGCATTTTTGTTTTATTGTCAGTACTTGGGAAAACATTATGTAAAATTTGGACTTAAAAATCTGCCGAATGAATCCACAGGCAGAGGTTTATAATCATATATTGGCTTATGGGAAATGGCGTCAATCCAGGGAGCAGGAGGAGGGATAGGTAGGGGCTAGGGAGATACCGTACCATAACACAACGTCAGTTACTTTATATAAGCGCCTGTCACACTTAAGCATTTACCGTGTGGATCTGGTCATATATACGGAGTCAGTGAAACTCTGAAAGACGTGGCCAAAACTAGTCACTCATCGGGGGGCAGGGGGGAGTGTGATTGTACGGGGGGCTGTTAGTTACCTCCGTTTAAGGGGGTCTCCTGTTCTCCTCCGCCGACCTGTCGCGGGGTGGGGGTTCATGACGCGGGGGGGGCGGGGGAACGGGAGGATCGGCGGTTAGGTGGAGACGGCGAGAGATTTTGAATCAATGGGGCATCGTGGGGGAAATAACATTTGGACCATGGGGGGGGGGGGGGGGGACTTTCGAACTGACCTGACAAATAGGTCCCCCTTCACGTATTCGTTTACTTATCCTGCTAAGAAAGCTGTCCGTTTTCATCATTTTCTCACTGTGCGTTTCTCATACACTGGGACTTTACTCCGGTTAGTATGTCCTCAACGTTCATGTATGTCCAGTGGATTGCTATTATGCTACACTACCATTGACAACAAACGGTATGAAACGATAATAACGTACACCGCTTCTGTACCATGTATCCGTGAATGTTTCGATTATCGGATACTCAACGCATAAGTAACACGAAGAAGCGTTTAATTAAATGGAATAGAAACTGACTAAGTGCCACGGATAGGTAAGCGATAACGTTTATACTGAGTGACAATGACTAAAACAACCACAGGCAAAGAAACGTATGCATGGGGCCAGGACTATAGACCGAAGTCATGCAAAGCGTAACTTTACATCTCTGTTCTGAACCTCCTCCATTACTATAAGGGCTTAAACAAGACGTTTTTTTGTGCCATGTTTTTATCTTGAATTTCTTTGGGTTGCGACTGATTCCTGTTCCCACTTGCTGTTTGTCCCGGCCCCAGGCATGAGAATGAGTGATCGCGGTTGCCTGAGGTGAGGGGCGTTAAGGGGTTACGTGAGGTTGAACTATCAGACTTTTTCGACTACCGGGAAAGTCCTTAGACGCAATTCTGGTACAATAATTTCTCGCATCCTTGTTGTAAGTCATATTGTTTCCTCGGAGAAATCTTAGTCTCTCTTAGGTACGTAATCTGCAAACGTTCATCTTAAATTACTTATCTGGCCAGACTAACATGTTTTCCAAGCTGTTGTTGCACGCTACTGTGTCAGCACGATGTCACATAACAACCGGGCAAGGGCGGGCGCGATTTTGTCAGTTGGCATATTTGGGAGCAGAGCGCAGTGGCGCAGAAGCGGAAGTCATGCCATTCGAAAGCAGATGACCCTTCATAGTTGTGTTTGTAGCGACAGCTGTACACAAGGAGAATTTTTCGTCCCGTACTGAGACCTCCCTATAATGCAGAACCCCGCCCACAGCACTGCTATGAAACATCGGCACGTTCCTTAAAGGGATCTGTTGGCAGGCAGTTTTGAAACAGCTACGGGAAACTCACTTGAATAAGATGACGAACTATAGCCAGCACTTACAACATGCCTGGAGACCAGGCATGAGCGTCGTGAACCGGGTTTGATTGCGTTAGGAGTATGAGAAGCGGAGTCTGCCACTGAACGTTATTCAAAGATGGTTTGCCAAAATGGCTTCTCTATATCCCAATTACAATGGTGCTCTTCTCATCTACTACTTTCATAATTGCACTATGCTGCCATCCTTGATATGATGGCCAATTGTCGAATGATTCTTCTAATTATTGGGGCTGGCAGCGGCCTATATTTACCTGGCGCCGAAAATTAAAATTTATTGCCAAAACCAGCTCACCAAAGATCGCAAGAAATAGGCCCTTCTCGGTAAGATCTTTCAAATTGGCACTGAAGTGAACATCTGTTAAAACGCCTCATCGATATATTTTCCTCATCACTTGTCACCGTGACGGAACTTGCTGCCTTCTGGTATAACCTTCCCTGCGTCCCCTTTTTAACCC
>JAIZAY010000892.1:0-26395 GCA_029531755.1 Holothuria leucospilota | reverse complement strand
GTATTTGAAGTTTTACCAAGTTGTCATGTACTGTACAAATTTGCAAAGGTAAAAGAAGAAGACTTAATTTCGGGAACTTACTCAGGTTATACTGTTTATGTAATGGTATTTTTGTACACCAAAACTATGACCAGTGTGAGCCTTTCTACCACTCCTTCCGATTTTTCAATGTAAAGTTTACATAATATCACTAGAGGCTATCCAAAATAGAAATATCATTAAAATATTCAGGACCTCTTTCCTTTTTCTCTTTTTCTGTTCCAAAGCCATTGGGTCGTCCACTTTAGAGGAGAGGTCAGATGAAACCATGATGTGCAGCATGGTGTCAGTGACAAAAAAGAGCAGAGTGGTTAAAGGAAATACGCCAACAAACTGACAAAGTAGCCAGTGGCAACTACTTGATACAGAAGGCTACTGAAGCAGAAACTTGTGGGAGAGGACCTATCAAAGACTGGGTCGATGGGTTTATGGGCTGCATCTAACATGATCATTGAGTTTATTGACAAGAGAAGTAAAATTTTTACTTTACTGAGGGTAAATGGGAGGTTGACTTTAACAACAAAGACATAAAGTTTAGAAGTTCATGCTAGTATTTTCTCTCCGACTTTGAGATAAACATTTGTAATGCTTTACTTGGAAAAAAAGACGTTTTTCCAGTATATAGGGACATACGGTAAGTAAAGGATATATGTGGTTAGTCAAATATAGTTTCCAGGAAGACTGCGAAAGGAGCAAGCTGCAACTCTCTTCCTAGGTAAGGCCAGTGCCACAATATTTTTCTTAAGAACTTTGTTGAACTGAAATATTGTTTTGGTTATTAATTTCATTAATATATTTGCTTTAGGGGTGTTATATGGAGAGGAGAAATCGACACAAGCTGTACCAGTTTTTGAAATATTAACTCTAATCCCTTAAAACATTGAAATTTTGGAATTAAATTTATAGCACCCATAGGCTACAAACACAGCGTGATCCTTATTTCAGTAATCGATGAATTACACTCACAACTTTCGGGGGAGTAGAGTCCCATATTGGGGGTATCTGCCCCTGCTACCCTGTGGGAAAAATCATATTAATCAGCTGATTGTCAGTTATTCATGTAGGGGTTCATTCTTTTACGTAAAGCTCAACAACTAGCTTAAATTGAATTTTTAGACTGCTTGGGGGACACTGAGGCAAGGGAGGAGCGTTCTTCACTAAAGTTTTAATTTAAATGAAAGAATTTTGCATGGGGTACTGCATGTCAGGGGTGTTATATGGGGAGGAGAAATCGACACATTCTATTGCTGGTTTACATCAAACATTCTGCAAAGGTGTTTTTGTTATTAATACAACCCCTCCCCTCTTCTCAAACTATGTTCGACATTATTCATGTTTGGGAATTTATACAAATATCAATACAAAGCCAGGCTAAGGGACTGGCTTCACAATGACACATGAAAAATCACGTGTTCTACTTACTCTTTGAGTACATGCATGATGTGTTTATTGTAATTATTTCTGATAAAAGTATGTAAAGATAACTTATGTCATAGCTTAAATGGAGAATGCAGTCACCTCAGTTTGAATTGGTGTACGCGATTAGCCCCATATCATGATAGGCTCTTGGAAATCATGTGACAATATTTTTCTCACCGAATTGTGACATTGACGCAGATCAAGTAACTTCTTGGTTTGCACTAAACATGCAATATTTGCATTCTAAAATATTATGAAAGACGCTTGAAGAGAAATAACAGGATATTTGTGACATTCAGGTGTTATTTCAAAAAAAAAAAAAAAAAAAAGCGAGGCCACATTTTTTGCCCTTTATCGTACGGCATCGTTCACGTAACAATTCCGATTTAATCGTTGATGAATGAAACATTTTCACAGAGTTGGAAGTGTACCCTCACGAGCCATTCTCTGAAATAATAGAGTTCTGTTACATGTATTTAACTTGCGATAATTTCTGAAGTTGTGAACGTTTAATTACCCCTGCAACTGCATATATGCGTATATTAAGTAAAAATAAGACTGTTTCTTGCTGTTTTCATCGGCTAGCTCCTCTTTCATACCGGTCAAATTTACCTTCTTTAAAACCTGAGTTGTGCAGTATGTCAGTGGCCATTCCCGTCAAAATGGTGGTGGGTATCCCAGAGTGTAGCTGAAAGTCCGACCATGGTCCGCTGATGGCCCATAGTTGGTTTAAGGATGGAAACCGCTAACGGTCCGATGGAGAACCGACGGACAATCCGGTTTCGGCCCGGCGGCGGCAGCCGATATAAAACCGCGCAACAGCTTGGAGCAAATTATGTACAAACAAGATATCTGAAGAATACATCAAAGAGGTACGCGTATAATACCTCAAATAGGATGATCGCAGGGCATCAGGCAAGCAGGATATCGTTGGTTAACATGCGGTTCGTAGGCGGCTTTTCCCTCTTGGCCGCCGGTGGTCCTCTGAAGGGGCAGCTCAATGTCTTCCCTCGGTCCGCCGGTGGCCCATCGCCGGCTGCGGGTTGGGAGCCGCTAGCGGACCGCTAGAGAACCGACGGACAAACCGAATCTGGCACGGCGCCGGCAGCCGACGCTGGCCCGCCGTTCGTGCCGTTCGCGGCCCACCAGCGGACCACCGGTACCTTGCTATCAGGGATAAAAACGCTTTCCCTTCTTCACTTTATCGAACATTAAGCAGGAATATTAACTTGGGTCTTGAAGTCGAATGACCAACTTGCAAGAAAGGCCATTTTCTATTGCATAGACCACAACTTGCAGAAGCTTTATCGTGAAAACTTGCAGTGTCACTGGAAACCATCAAGGTGTTCTGAGCAGTGGTACTTGGGAAGAAAAGAAAAATCCAACTGTCATTTCAATGTCATTTGTTCTGAATGGAAACGCTCTGTTAAAGTATTTTATTTCAAAATAACTTCTCTGAGAAAAAATGTTTTTTTTTGTAAACTGCTGTCTACCGCAAAAAAGGTTTAATTTCAGTGAAGGGGAAAAGGTTTGCATTTACCAATAAAAATTGCCTCATTAAGTATTTAGATTGATTCCATCCTGAAGAAAACTGATTATGCAGGATTTTGTTTTGCATTTTGGCTTTTTCTTACTAGGGTTTTTCAGTTTTTAAAGATTTAGCATTGATCCAAGTAGGCTTTTCCAACATTCGTCAGTTAGTTTCAGCTTCTAAGATCTAATACATGCTCTCCACAAACATGTCAGTTAGTCTCAAAACTTTGTTATTGTAAATGCACATTTGCCAGCAACTGAAAGTAATGTCAGTTGGATCATTGAGTTTTGAGAGGTAGACCCTAACTAACTGATCAAGGGTAATTTCAAACACTGTATTTCTAGACTACACCAAGGCAAAATGTTTTTTTTTCAGTCGGGGGGCAAAGTAATCATGCATAAGGAGATGATACTCTTAAAATCATTAAGTACCCCTAAGCGATTAATACTATAGTAATTTCTTCAATTTTTTCAAAGAACGGTTCCTTTTAATCCCTTTTTACTGTTCCTTATAGCAGTACAATTTATGTTTTATGTATTGAGATTGTGTTGATCAGCACAGGAAGCTTTAAATAATTACGTTATACAGAATTAGAAAAGGAATGAAGATTACAAATATTAACATCCTGGACAGAAATGTCTGTACTTTTGAGTACACTTCTCACAGTACGAGTACGAGTACGAGTGCAAAATCCTGAGTACGAGTACGAGTACAAGGGCCTGAGTATGAGTACGAGTACAAAGTCATGAGTACAAGTACGAGTACGAGTACAGAAAAATATACTCGAGTACGAGTAAGTACTCAAGTACTACAAGTCTGGTTATAGCCATTTCTATTGTGTAGGCCGGAGTGGTCGTAATAGTATTCAAATATGAGTGAAGGACTAGGACCTAATACGCTTTTATGTTTCAGTGATATGCATAACAACGAGAATTTTTGGTGTATTCATCTGCCTCTTATGTTGTTTGTTTATTACTAGTGATTAATGGAGGATGATAATGGCGTCGGCTGCTATGAAGAAAATTGATTGTCTAAAGTTTGAGAGACGGTTCCTTAAGTTTGCAACATGAACACTTCAGAAGGTTACATGTAACTATGAAAACGTAATTGGAGTCAGGGTGGTGATATTAGATGGAGATCCATCGAAAAGTCCCTTCTTTGAACCCTACTAGTTGCCGACAATAACCTTTTTTGAGTGTTGTTCTTGACGATTCAGTAGGCTTAAAATATGTAGGGAACTAGGTACAGGTCGGACACGCCGTCTGCTACATCTCGAAGAGCACATCGGGAGACACCCCCTTGCCTTAACATTGCCAATCGCTTAAGCTGTAAATTAATTTGAGGTAATGTAATTGTAACTGTAATTGTAACTTGTAACTGTAATGATACTCTATATAAAATCTTAGCATTCATTTCTCTGAAGTTAAACCAAAAGAGACTTTGCCTAAAATTTCAACCTGGTTTTTTTTCTCAGCAACGGAAGCCGAAGGTTGAAAAAAAAATGAAAAAAGAAGGAAAAAGTTCCTCTTCATTTCCAAAGGAGTAAAGTCTTCAGAAGAGTAATGGATTTAACGTGCCTCTTGGCCCAAATAAACTTTTAATATAACAGAAGGGTTTCCAAGTGATTTGAGTTTGAACCCCAGGCTTTTTAATTTGAGTATTTACTTAATGATAACTTTGTAGGCCAGATTAAATCACATAATCTGATTTTGGATTTTAGTTTGGGCTGTTTGAGTACTTGCAATCTTTGAGAACCATGGACTTAAGACTTTAACGCTTTCATAAATTTTGCTCTCTTGGATCGTCAATGCTGTGGTACACTCACCGGGACCGGCAACAAACTGTGAAGATAATAGTGAATGAGCGACTATTAAGTAGAGGTAAAGACGAAAATATTTTGTTTCAAAAGTCCTCAGTGTTTAAATAAATCAAAGAGTTTGTAAGTCTTTCCTATTTTTGTAAAATTTGGTAAGTATGACAAAGGAAAATGACTTCTAATCCTTTATTTTACTTTATTAGTTATAACTAAAATTACATTTTGTTAATAGGCTGCCCTAAAAATAAACAATGCCTTTTCAAATGACTGATTCGTTATTTTAGTTTTTATTAACATAGTGGCAACAGATGGAAAAATATATTGTTAATTTAATATATGTGCAGGCTTAAAGAGAAGCAAAAAGTCCAAGCAACTAAATATACATTGCTTATAGTTTACTCAAAATTTTTCATGACTCAACCCCTTCAACACTTCTTTGACGATTGTCGAATTAGGAGTGAGGTATCTAGGCTATTCCAGCGACCGTTTCCTATTCGATATGAACATAGTGTTATGCATTTGCTTGCTACCAAGAAATAGTAGTTTGTTTTAAAGCTCTTTGTAAAAAATATGTAAAAAATTTCAAAATAAACGTCTAATACACAATTTCGTACTGGTGTCAGTGTATGGAGGTATTATTCGTCAAACTCCCAGACTGTCTTATAGAATTTATATAACCCCAGATTAACTGAATGAGAGGATCATGTCACGTGACTGGACAGGATCGCAATACTTCTCATACGCTTATTCATATACAGAGATTACAATGTAACAAAGCTAAGTTTGTTAGAATATGCACATAAAAGATGTTTAGTGGCGTAATATCTATCTAACGAGGGACTTAGCCAAGGGGAAAAAACTGGGGAGCAAGCTTACACCACCCCAGACGTATGGCCTCCCCGACGTCTGCATTGGAAAAACCAGAAGTGGAACGATGTACTGCACTGAAGTTCCGTGAAGGGTGGACCCTTGCCGCCTCCTTGGGGACCTCGGCCAAAAAGTTTCAGATTTCACCACTGTAACCAAGCAATGTGAGAAAGGACTGGTGTACGTTCGTTCCATATTAAACCTCGGAAGAGCTGGTGGTGATTCGTTTGTCTTGAATGCGAGACACTCTTTCTTGTATTGTTAATCCACTCCCCCAAAAGAAACGTTTTTGTCTTAACCATATGAACGGTAAACTCTACCGTGGTCTAGACATGAGGATGTGTGTTACTTTGTATGGTAGATAATACAAACTGTAACGAATTGAACCCAAAGGATTTAAAATACGGTTTGAGAAAATCCTCAAATGAGAGCCTTTTTAATGTAAACTATATGGGCGTTACACTCTCCCGCCGTCTAGACACCGTTAGCGAGAAAGAATGTCGTCACTTTGCTTACCCAAAGTTTACATAAATCACTATTAAAGAAAAAATAATGAATAAAATGCCAAATATTGCACTCAATTAAAAAGTTGTGATAAACAGCATTTCATATGAGCCATCGACATTAGTTTCCAATTTGAAATGATACTGTGAGCAGAAGGTGTGTCATTTGTCTTTGCTAACTGTATTTTGTACATTAAAAGTTACTATTAAGGGATTGTGGTTGTACTTCTCTTGAAGGCAATACTATCACTTAAGCAATCTTGCGATGACCAACTAGAACCACACATACCTAATACTCAATAATTAACATAATTGTTTTTTATTATTAGGGAATTCCACAGAAGTCTGTCAATTTTAGACAGAATCGTTCTAGTGATATTAACTAAATTAAATGCTTGTTGTACTCCAGATATGTCGATGACATACTAACCGTACTGCAGAAAACCAAATATAAGGGCTTATGGATATAGCTAACTCTATTCATCCTAGCATATAGGTTACCCGTGATACCCCTGAACGTAACATGGATGGTAGAATGCCTATACTGGACTTGAAAATTTGGCCTGAAAATAAGACCTTAGATGGTGAACGTATACTGTCATCCATCACACATATTATACCAAACAGATGGCTAACAAACAAGTGATAGACAAAAATTACTGCCCTCGATTATAAAACGAAACTTGTAATTACAGTATAGCCAATGACTTTTAGAATAAAGCGTAACGTTTCCCTCCATTTACCAGAATCAGAGAAAAACCTTCATATCTAGGGTTACATGAATAGATTACAGATTAGTGGTTACTTTCAGACTGGACGTTTAAAGATATATAACAGAGCAAAAAATTCGGTATGATAATAAAGTAAGTGAGTACCTAAAAGGGAAAACGCCCATGTATAAACCCAAATTTTGGCAACAGTCCCAAAGGATTATGGATAAGTCCAATAAGAAGTACCACTGGTTTCGTAGAGGCAATGATAATACTGAGACTGTGATGTTTGTTGAAAGTACAGCCAACAGTGGATTAAAAAGAGAGATAGGTAATATCTTGAGAAAAAACTGGATTATAAGTAAAAGTGGTAGAAAGGTCAGGGACCAGACTTCGACAGATTCTCTCTAAGTCAAATCTCTTTAAATACTAAAGGAATATCTGTAGATGAAAATTGTATGTAATGTAAATTCAGTCCAGGCATTTGTAAGAAGAGAGAATTGGTTTACTGCATAGAATGAGCCCAGTGCAAAGGTGAATTTAGGTATGTAGGGAAGACATCAAGGAGTTTAGGAGAGAGATTTTTAGAACATTTTAAAGATATAAATGATAACAATTCAGTGCTCTAAAATAATAAGCTAAATTTTCATGGGGGTAAGATTTAAAGTTTAATGTTCAGATAATTAATTTACACACTGGGCCGCCAGGTAACAGAAGGTGTCTACAGTGAAGAACTTAAGCCATTATTAAACAGAAAAGAAGAGTGGTCCACTGGGAGACTTATTGTTAGAACCCACCAACCATGAACTCAGTGCCAACCCTAGATGTCTGTCCTACTAAAAAGCACCCCATAATAGATTCCAGTTGTGTTAGACCTGGTAACCCAAGGATTAGATTTGGTTGGCTTAGCTTGAATGATACAGTTCAAGTGGTGTGGTAAAAGGGTATGGATGTAGATGTTAGTGCTTCTGACTGTCAGTCTTACTGAGGATGATCTAGATGAGGATCGAAAATATTTTTGAAGAATACAAGATGAAACTATAACCCTTTTTGTGTTTCTTATTTCAGATTATTGCACTCAAGATGGCTGAAACCAAAGTAAATATAACATGTCTTTAAGTCTTTGGTTTACCCCAGCAACAGTATAATGAATATATTTCACTGCTTCTCTCATGAAGCCTACATGAGAAAATTGGAACATCCTGCTTCACAGGAAACAAAGCCACGAAGCATATTGATGAATTATTCACATGCTTTCACAAAACTGGAACAGTTTAAAAGTTTATTTGTTAAGAAGCGTAATATGGACAATCTCTCACTGCACGGGAAAAATTAGTCTACTCCTAACAGGAGTTGCTGCCCGAAGGAACACGAGACTTACCGAGAAGCCCTCAGCTCAAATTCGCGCTACTCTTCAGTCAAGAGCTGCCTTAAATATCTCCACTTTTAAACAATTTCAATACACATTTAGAATAAAATACATGCAAAAGAAGACAGGAGAATCATTTTCTGAAAGTAAATTTTGCAGTCAATGTTAATCAACGTATCTATTGGTTGTTGGTATATGGGAAAAAGGCAAAGTTACGTACTTATTAACTGGTTTGAAGGCTCTTCAGTTCGACACAGGCACATGTTAAAATCCAGCGCTCAATTGACTTCGTCGGCTGGGCAACCAATTAGTAATGGCTAGCCAAAAAATGGGAGTAAAGACAGAGTAGCCAAAGAAACCCCAAGTACATTGGGAAGGATTCGAACCCAATCCCCTGTAAAACACATTGGTGCACTAGAATCTATCACTATAATCACTATAATCCTACTAGTTACTAGAGAAAATTCTTGAGCAAACTGAACAATGTTTGCTTACGATTAATAACTTCTTTCAAAAATTGAAAAAAATTAAAACATTTTGAAAGTATTGTAGTAAATGTATCAAAAACTGGTACAGTGCTCCCTTACTGTATTGAACATCTTCATTTCTTTGTACAATTAAATTTTTCAATGTAACTGAAAAAGAAACATTGATTTAATTGAAATAGTTGCATATCATAAAATTTGTACACTTTGAAGAAAAAGTTAGATGGCATGGACGTAAATTTTATTTTCTTATAGAATGCGTTTTTATTAGGTTACGCTACACATTGCCGTTGTGTTTAATCAATTACAGAGGATCCATTTGTCATTTACCTTTTGATTTTCTCTCAAAAAGACCTTTCTACAGCAGTTTTACGTCTTCAGGGTTATCTACAAGTTCACTAACTACTTCTTCAACACGTAAACCTTGACATGTTTCCTTTACGACTGATTACATGACCGATGGCACTGTGACATCAACGTCTTTTAAACCTACTGCAAGTGGCTAACACACCAGTCGACATTAAATGGAGACCTCGCGTTGTGGTTTTTTCGAAGGTGGATTATTTTATGTGTTCACGGGTGTATTATAGGTGTTCACGGGTGTATTACAGATTTTCGCGACTTTACCTCCTATAATTTGTTTGACGTTATGATGGCCCGATTTGGGCTAGAAAATTGCCCTTCTGGGATGTCCAGTTGTCGGACTATCGATAAATTGATCTAAGGAATTGGGGAGTAATAGGTCATGCTGCACCAGGTAGTAAACATAAACAGTAAAGAAATAAAACCTTTAAAAATAAATGGATGCTGACTTAATGATAATGCACACATAAAACAGCATGATTTAGTGGCTAACTTTCGTTGGACGTTAAAGGAAACGTTCGTCAATTACTTGTCCGTGTTTGTATGCGTGTTGGGATGTGTTTATGTGTATAATATATCTGTTTGGTTTGGACCCATTTATCAACCGTGTCCCTAGTAAGTTCCAACAAGGGCAACAATGTTGCCGAAGCTAGCTCAGCTTATCCTGTTGACCTAAAAGTCTGCAGTTAATATTTCTGTTGGGTCTGTAACCCATACGTACGTTAGAAAACAAAGAGATAAATGTATATGCAATGAAATATGTATTAAACTCCTGAAGTCTCTGAAAGACTAAATCTGGTACACAAAGTTAACTTTATATACTGCACAGATGTTAGTATACAAATAATAAATGTTTATGAGTGTGTTGCTGTGTAGACCTCATTTGTTTTCCATAATTGGACTCAGATAGTAGCTTCCGATAAAGAAATTTTACAAATGGTTAAAGTCTTATTTATATTTTGCCGCAAAGATATTCCTTGAACTTGTCCAGGGACAAAAGGTATAAATCGTCGTATAAAAATCGTCGATCGCGTTTAAGTTCGCAGAGAGCGTTGGGATATGCACACGTACACTAAGTCTAAGGCAATTGAAATATCATTCCCCATGGCTTCCCCTTACCAACTTTGGTGGGGCTTTCGGCAACGGAGAACAAGACTAAGCGGTTCCTGCAGTGTCGACGCCCATGTGACTGCACTAGGCTCGTAGCCTGACAAGGTACATACTGAATGGGGACGAAATGGCTTCCAGGGGCTAAAAAATTTTTAAAGGGGCCAAATGTGTACAAATGCCATTAAGCCATTGGCAACTTGAAAACTTGCTAGGGGGCGAAAAAATTCAAAGACGGATTCGCCCCCTTGGCCCGCTTTGGCTAGAAGCCTCAGCTGCACAATTCCTGCCTCAGAGACTAACATATGGCACACGCCTTCAAACAGCACGTTTTCATTTTCAAACCGAAACTTGGTTTTGGACTGTTAGCACAACCGTCAATCTTAAACCGAATGAAGCGTTGTATTTTCAATCAACGTGCTATGTTCTTTGTTTAAAAGAAAGGGAGTGGGTTCCTCTTTCCCTTACGACATTTCCTTGACAACATTCACCTTAACTTTAAGTAGCTATGTACCCCGCGCCGGCATCCCAATTCACGAGTAGCTTCTTTCCTTCATGTGACAATATAAACTAATTTGCTACTGAGGAAGGATCAGTCATTTGTTTACCTTTCATACTAAATATTTTTTGTCCAGAAATGTTAAGAAAAATGTTTGTAAAGGAGATACAAGGAGATTTGAAAGATTAAGATAATGTTTACAAATAAGCCAAACTCCTAAAACCATTCAGACATCAGGCTAAGTTGAATACTTGTTTCTGCCTCAACACAAAAATGTGTATAGGCCTAGCTTACACCACTGTTTCGCACAAGGCCACTTATTCTCAAGAACTTGCACAACTTTCAAACGTCCGGTATTTCTTTTCGAGTAGGCGTAACCATCCAACCAGTTTAGCTAAGTCTATTATTAAAACGCCTAAATGAGATCAGCGCCACATGCTCACGTAACGCCTCCATAGGCTAATAGGCTGTACAGTATATCCCGTATTCATGTCATATCCCTGGTTTGGAAAGCAAAGAGCTGAGCAAACATAGTCTGACATAGTGGGGTATCCCAAGTACGTTATTCAAAAATCGATAATTGTAGTAATTGTCGTATTGATGTGAAACCCCGTAATCAAATGGTATATACCCAACGCACTATCGATGTGGCGTACCCACGCTAAACTTAACTGATTTACATAATTTGCACACCTATTACGTAATCGCTTGCTTTCAACAATAGTGAACAAGTGTGTTGCTACCTGAGTTGAAGGCCTGAGTGGAGCGTGATCATAACATGAACTTCGATAACACCAGCACACTTCCACATTTCATGTATAAAGCTGGTCACAATTTATTAGTACGAAAAAAATTCCTTCGAAACAAAGTTCATTAGACATGAGTAAGTCTGACATTGAGCTTAAGAAAATCATTAAAATCATATACGTAATCATATACAAAAAACCGCTGAAAAAGAGAACAACAAATTTCGCTGCTTGTACCCATGCTTGTACCCATTGAACCATATGAAGTGGAAGTAGTACCACCAAGTTACGTCATAGTTCCAAGTAGAAATATACATTTTACACAGGGAGATTTTTTAGTTATGTGTCTTAAATATCGTTGTATTTATGCCTAAAGGGTAAAGAAAGAGCCTTCAATACATTTTTTCAAATTTTTATGACAACATTAAATTTACCGCATCTTTCCTGGCAATCACAATATCTCATAGAAAATATTATTTGCCAGAAATATACCTATGCTATAATACAACGAACCAACATGTCTCATGAACCTTGGGGGGGGGGGGAGCTAAACCGAATCACATAATGGGGAAAAACATGTACATCAAACAACATGACAGTTTCTACTATTGTACAACTTACTAAAAAAGTAAATATTGACGTGCTCCTCCCTCATGCACTTCTCTTATAGCTACTATTATGGTATCTAAACTGGGATAATATAAATCCTTCACGACAAATCACCTAATTAGTGATGGTATGATCTGAATCTCATTATTTTGCACAAAATATTCCCGAAGATGGAGACTTTGCCAGAATTTGTTTCAAAAAGTGCTGTTTTCATGCCTTAAATGATTGCAGAAACGAAAAAAAAAATTAACTTTTGTTCAGCACAAATTGAACTATCTATATGAAACATATTATCAAGATAGGTACAAAACTAAAAGACAAGTAGGGAATTTTACGTTTTCAAACAAAGCCCCCTTCCGAGGTTAAATAGCGGTTAAATTAATCAAAAAGAGCCGCAGCATACAGATATTACTTTCGCTAACATCTGTACCAAATTTCAGCCAAATCTAACGAAAAACAGCGAAATGTCAGGCAAAAACGCAAATGTTATGGTGACAGACGTTTGCCGTGACGTAGAAGTTTTGCCGTGCACGACAGCAATAGCTCAGCTGAAAGCTTTCAGCTGAGCTAAAAATGATGTAAAAGACTTCCAATCAACATTCTCAAGAAAATTATATATATATATATATATATATATATATATATATATATATATATATACATCTGCTAATCGTGGGATTCAGATTAGTTCCCATTAATTCTTCTGAAGTAGTTATCAAAAAATTGTCCATTTTCTATTTGTAACACAATGAGTTGCTATTTATGAATAGCGCCAGATGTTAAAAATCTAGCAGCAGTATGAGTACATGGCTGTCATGGTTGTTTATTGTTTGTAGATTATATAGCTCATGTAGCGTTAATACGCTATTGCGAAACATTTTTACATTATATTGACTGGCCGAAGACGAGGCTCTAACAACTTCCTGAGGAAGGATAAAATGAAAACAAACTCTCTTTAGAAAAAAAAAAAAAAAAACTGCAGTTCGTTTCCCCTCACAAGCTCTTATATCTGACTTTCTGTCTTCACATAAGCAGTTAAGCATTTCGGGTGTTCATATTATCACGAAAACGATTTGTTAATTAACTGAAATACAGGTCGCTGTAATAATATTATTTCGCTTCATTTTATGACTTTTCTTGGTGTATATACTTCAAATTCTTTAAAATACAATGTAAATATGTGTTATTAACAGAATGAAGTAGAAAAGTAATGTTGTCAATAAATTTTACTTAATTGACAATGCCCAGTTATTTTAATATGCTTTTTGTTACATAGTATGTGTGTTATTTATGTCATTGAACAACATTTTACAGACGTACTACTGTGCATTCTCTCCCTTTTTTCTCGTTTTAGAATGAAATAATTCGTCTCTTTCTCGTTCCTTTCTAGTTTGTGCAACTACTACAAAATAAAAATAAATGCTTCTATCATTCTATCATTCTTTTACCCAAGTCGACAGAATTTTGAAATTGGCTTAATTTTTTTTTTTTTTTTCTTCTTTTTTTTTTTGGTTGTAAAGTGAAACACGCTTTGCTACTGAGTTTCATGCGGGAACAAAAATACGCTTCTCCATATGTCATTGGTGAAAATATATTTCATATGAACTGAAACATTCATAGAATAGTGATTGAATTATAGTGTCAGCAAGATCACATGATGGGACAACCACAAGATATTGGCCAAGTAACAGGCTAGTGATGTACTAGAGCAATGTTAGAGCAGAGGCTAAACAGTTGCATTGTAGTAGTAGTATAAGATTGTGGTAAAATACAGAAGCAGTAGAATGGTCATAGAAAAGACAATTATACTGCAATAGAGGTGACTTCACTGACGTCTCTCTGGCCTTGAAGGGCAAGCGTCCATAGTGTCAAAGTAGCAGTATCTATGATTATGCCGTCCGCTTGTCTTGCCCCCCCCCCCCATGACAAAATTTGGTTAGCCCGATGACCAACCGCCGTTGCCCACTCCGGCGGTCCGCCAGAGAAATGTCCGGTGGTTCAGCGGACCTCCGGTGGCCCTCCGTCGGCCTTTTGGCTATTAGGGGGTGTATTGCACCCGTCAATTTCGGTAAATCCCAATGACGTGACGTCACATGAAATACCTCCATAAAGGTAGAAGTAAAGAAAACATTGTTTAGTGATAGAGTAGTGGTAAACATGTGATGCCAAACGTGCCCATCGAATTATAGATAGTTCAAAATGAGATATCATAGACGTGTAACCCTTGAATCTCTTGATCAGAAGATATGAAAACACCATTTCCAAGCATTTTGCATTACATCCAAGGTCAGTTCTTGTTTAAAAAAGGTGAAAGAAGACGTGCAGTGTTCGTTACTTTTTAATTTATATGTATGCTTGAGCAATGTGAAAACTGTTATGTGTCGGTCTAGGGCCACTAAAATATAATCCATATTTCACAGCATTTACTTGTAATCGTACATTTGTATGATCATATGGATAGATGACAGTGCGGATGATAAGACGATGAGCCAACGATGGTCGACGTCACTACACTGATGATTGTCAAACAATAGTATCAAGATTGGATGGTAATGTTTTGCACTACTGATTCGGCCATTGAATTTGAGGCTAATGAGTATGAAAACCAACATGCCAGTCCCCATACATCATTATCTGTAGGAAATCATCTTAATCTCGGCGTCATTCGTATTTACCATTTTCACAATACTGCAAGAGTAACATCGTTTGGACCTCTACCCATATCCCAAGCGTGCTTCAAAAATTGAAATAACTTCCCGTAAAATCATCGTTATTTATTTATAATGTTGAAAGCATACACAAGTATTTCTCTCCCTGACGTTTTCTACGTTTGTGAAAATTTCGCAAAGCGTAAATGGTTTCTTAACTTTATTCCTGAATATCCTCAAGCATATTATTCCAGCTCCTTTAGACAGAGCCTCGTAATTAGACTGAAGGTAACCCCCTTTTGACTGTCTGCTTATTTTTGTTTAAATTCAAGAAAGATTCGAACATCTACTTCATCTATTACCCTTGCAAACATTACTATGGAAACAGGAATACTAACAGAGTGGATCCAGAAGTTGATGTCCAATCATTTACCCGGCGGTGTCTCATCAAAGTTCAATCCATTTTTATACATTTTTGTCATGAATATAGAGGAAAAATGTGTTTAAAAGCCCATTTAGCGGAAAAAATATGGACTAAACAATTTTCACTTAATCGATACTGACTTGAACATACATTGAACCTCTTAAATAAAGATGCGACAAAACTGGGCTCAGTGCGAATACTTGTGTTGTGATCATAATTGGATGCAAATACTCGCCTAGATGGTTACTTCTATTAAACTATGGAAATATAACATATGAGTATCGATGTAATGGCTTATTGTTGTGGTGTGTTTATCAGTGCTGAGTATCATTCACAATAACCATATCAAAAATCATTGAATGTACTTAAAGAGCAGTCATGGTATTGAACAAAGCAACTAGATGTGATTTCAAACTTTGTTTGATGGTCTTTCTCACTAGGAACAGTAATTACAGACCGAGGTAGAATACTCATCACAGACTCTACAAATAAACAACTGTTTCAATGAACAGTCTATTTTCGTGGAACCGTTAGGTTTTGGGGTAAACTTACCCATTTTGTCTTTGCGTTTTGTTGGGGTGGTTTTCGGAATGAGATTTTACCTTAACGAAATTTTGAAGACACATCGTAGGTAATCCTGGGGCAAAATTCCTGGAGTATATTTCCATAGAAGATTTTGGGTGTTAATGTTGACTTAGTTGGTAAGTTTATACTTTGTAAATCCATGATCGTTAACCTACCGTTCCACGAACGGAAATGTACATAGAATTTAGTTCATGACAATATTTTTCTTTTTAGCCCTACACCTACACCAGTTATTTTTTACATGAAAATGAATATAGTCTTCTCTACATAAGTTGTAAGTCGTACGATAAAAAGTATAAGGATGAACAATTGAAAGTTTTAGTGTGTTACTTTCAAGTCAGCAGTAAGTTAAGATCAAAGCCAGCATAAAGCACTTGGGCTATATCTCTGTTAAAATCATTGATATACTAATCGTTTCACAATACTGATATATATCTTACTAAAAGACGTATGTTTCTTAGTTTCACGTCCACGGGTTATCACGTGTCTCCACTACAGGTAATCGCAGGTGTTTTCCCTGAAACCGATTTGCTATAATGAGACCATGCAGGGTTTTTGAGGGTTTAAAGACGAACGTCTTTATAAGGTTTTTACTTTCATTTTATTGTATTATACAGGGTTTTGTGAAGGAGGTTTCTTTCTTGTACAAATTTCGGGTTGTTTAGTCTATTTTGTGCGGGTCGATGGTCCAAAATGACACCCGGGTGCTCTTGTCCTTACACGTTTACTTGGATTTACTAAACGCCAATCTTTGCTACAGGTTTTCTCTCCAGATTATAAGAAAGACGAAAAAGAGTGAAAATTAAAACCAATTTAAACAAAGCATTGTGAAAGAAAACCTTTTTCCTGAGCAGACTTTCGTAGAAAAGCTGTAGGCCCCATGAACATTCCCTCTATAATTTGGTTAGGAAAGAAATTCGCCAACGGCAGTGACATTTGCTATAAATGATGTATGTAAGGCACAATCCTCTCCAAACTCGCGTTATGAAGGGCAGAGGTCCAAAAATATTTTGGAAAAACAAGCGGCAATACTTGCTAGTATTTGCTTTTAGCCTGAAAGGCATGACCCAATTTTTTTCTTTTTTTTTGTTCGGAGGGGACGGTTTACCTTCTATCCCTTACACTCTTGTCAATGGACGTAATATGTAACTCTACCCTTACAAAAAAAAAGTGTGGCATGCCACATGTGAACACACGTAATCACGTGTGGCAGAGCATATGAAAATACTTAAGGGAAAAAGTGTGGTTATGCGTGGTGACACATGTGGTATTGGAACCAATCTGACACACAGGACCACGCTTTTCCCTGCATGATTGTCACACCTTGAAATTTGAGTCAAAGTGGGGAAAGCTGTGTCAAGTTGACACATGTGGCAAACCAGAGCAAAGTGCGGCAAACAAGGCCAGTGAACGAAATCTAATTTTTGAATTTACCTTACTCAGCATCACACTTCTTCACACATCTCCACACTTTGCCTACTTTACCCCAGTTTGAATCCTGTTACATGTGTCAAAGCGTGATTTTCGGTTTTCTACTCTTTGCCTCATGACCAAACTGTGAAAATGCTGGTCAGTGCATGGCACTTTGGAAAAGTGTGTCAACTGTTTATTCGCAAAAATTCACAGAAATATCACGCCTCTCCACACCTCACCATAGTTTTGCTCAGTTCGACACAGTATTTCACGTGTGGTATTGGAACTTTTGCCACACAATTTTTTTGTAAGGGTATGAACGGCGAAAGTCCAATATTTTCGATTGTCCAGTGCAACCCTGAGAGTTTTCCAAGCCAGGGGTGGCGCCAGGACTTGCCCGACGGGGGGCCAGTCTCCCCGACGGGGGGGGGGGCAGCGACCCAAAGCCCCGACAGTCCAGATGCCGTCGAGGAGTTGGTAAGGGGGGATTTGAAGAAAACATGTGTACAATACCATGCCACTGCGGGGCATATATTGCATAAAATTTGTTTTTTCTAGAGGAACATAGTTCCGCGCTGATTAAATGTCTTTCCCTGAATCTAACTTGTGAAATCGCTGCGCGCTCGAAGCGCGCAAAAATGTTTAAGTTAGCCTACACTAAAAAGAATCTGCACTTATTTAAAGCTTATCAAGATCAATTGTCCTGGCAGTTGGGCCCTGTCGGGCATAACGTACATTGTACTTCCCTTCTCGAGTCACTCGCCGTACCGCACGACAGACGCAAGAAAACACTAACTAGGTCTAAGTTTTTGTCGGAGAAATGACCCTTTTGAAAGCTAAAATAAGTGAACCGACCATGGGTGGTGACAGAATTCCACGCACAAGGGGCCGGGCCATGCCTGCGACCCCAATACTTCAAGAGTCGAGTTGTGCACTGTTAGTGTTTTTTTAAATCCGAATGGTGAAATTGCGCGCGTACATTATATAAATCCCACCTGGACTACCCGATGAAATAGCCAAACTTTGCCCCGTGATTCGCTCACCAGCTGACCGTACCGCATGCCCACACTCACACACACACACAAACACACACACACACACATTCAAGAGAACAGCAACTATAGGCTTTGCGACATGTGATGAAATTTACGACCTTTACATGAACTGTGCACTCTGTCTACATGTTACTTGGTAGGTGCTATCTAGCTATGTGGAATGGAGAGAAATTGTCCTCGAGAGGAAAAAAACAGATAATCGTTCGGGGCGACTAGTCGCCGTCGGGGACTGCATACTTTATCGTATCGGCTAAGACTCCCCAAAGAAACTGTTAAAATTCCCCGACGGGGGGCCAGCCTTCCCCATGGTCCCCCTTCCCCCACCTGGCGCCACCCCTGTTCCCAGCGCTATGAAACAATCTAATCCACAGGGCAGGAACCGCGATCTTGTCAAATATTTGACAAGATTTGATTCAAAATTTACTGAATTTGGTTAAAATGAAACAACGCGGGTCAATATTTGCCAAATGTTGTGAAATATTTGACAAGATTTTTAATTGTGCCCCTATTATAAGATAATTTTTCAACATTGATGGGCCTCTTTCAGATAAATGGTACCCTAGGACAATAGTCTTTTACTTACTTAAACTATGTCGTTGAAATTGTAATATAAAAATACTTTTTCATATCCCCTCGTTTAGAACCCCTTTCATTGACACAGCTTTATTTCACAGTGCATTTGATGCTCACTCAACATATTTTACCTAAAGACTGGAGACCAGTTTTCCACCTTAGGTAATCCTCAAGCATCTTACTAGTACGTGAGCAGTCCTATCCACCTTGGTTTACTATTTACTCAGTAGTTTGACGTATGGGACTTACTTTCAGGTGTTTCCTGTACAGATTTGGGTTTGCGGATGTCGGGGTTTAGTACATGGTCTTATCAAAACTGTTCAGCTCGCGCCGCTCCGTCTACATTCTCTCCGGCCATCTGCTCAGGTAAGGGTTGCCAGTTGGGATAGTTAGTACTCTTCCTATGGTCTTCAGAATGAACTGGACCTAGAAAAATTCCACGAATACTGAAGATATTTTTCTTTTTACTTTCAAGCATTCGCGATCTCATACTTAGAAATAATAAGACACTTTATTTGGATCTGCATCAGCCTGCACAAGAAGTGATGCAACCTCTTTTCTTTTCGTTTATTTGTTTTTCTACATTATTGCAATGTACGGGTACACAATATTATATAATTACTTATATACTATATAATAATGAAGAAGATGGAAGTAAGATAAATCCCGAGGGGCTTGTCGAGAGTTTCACTCCCCGTTACAAACATTAATAGTGTTAACGTTTAGATGAGGCAGAAACACTAAAAATGCATATAGAACAAAGAATTTAAGAGAGAAAAATAGGACAAAAAAAAAAACAATTTACTAAATGAAAGAATAAAAGCTTAGATTAAAGGACTAGAACTATAATCTATATATGACCTGAGTATTGATCCACCTCAATAACGTTTCAGGGGGGTTTTGTCCCTTATTTTCAATAGATCGTTGAACACTAGACGAGATCAATCCGGATCAAGATTTCGAAATTTTGAAAGTCTCGATCGCAAACTTGAACATGATGGCAGCCTTGTTGTTAGTTATACTTGCTGTGTTCCTCTGTATTTCAGATGATAAGTGTCTGTTACAGGAAAAGTATAATATACCTCGTTGTGAGTATAAGTTTAAACTCCATGGTACGAAAACACACCCTTTTTGTGTAGGCGTCGTGCTTCCACTTCAGTGGAGCAATATAGCTCTATTGCGGGTGGCAACGGTCTCACACATCTAGATTGCATAAAAGGTAGGATCGACTCTGTGAAAAATGATTCTATTGATCCTATGAAGTTGCGGCCCTCTTTAAAGCAGGTTAACTTAATTTTGCTTCTAAAGGTGGTGGTTCTGCTTTACTACTTATTTCACAAGAAAATTAAGAAAGGGCTATTTTTATTTGTTCTAATTCAGCTAAGAAGTGCCACGTCACTAACAAGAGAAATTACCACGGATGTTGGGAATGGGTACTAGATGACCCCAACAACTCGAATTGTGATATCGTTGTTACCGGAGGGTTATCCCTGGGGGGTAACTTGTTGCTCTGACAATTATCACAAAAGTCTTACGCCTCATCTGTTTGGCCAATCGGCTGAGAATATCTTTGATAACAGTAAGTACTTTGTCTGTATACACATTTAATGGAAATCATTTTCGGTAATTCGTCAAAAAGTTTTAAACATTTATGGTTTGTTTGAAACATTTAGCACTTGTAAATTAGATTATTTGTTTACCTTTCAGTGTATAGGTTGGACCGTCCTATTGGAAAGCAGGTAGTGATATTGATTGAGCTCTCCTCATGCCGTTTAGGAAATTCTAATACAATAAGGGTGTGGGTATATACATTGGTCATTCCATTATGTAGCCATGAGGTTAAATGCACTTCACCCCTCTACCCTCTGCAATGATATTACAAATAAGCTTGCACCAGCGTATTCAAAGTGAATATCTAATCCACATGGGAGTATCTTCACTGCATGTTAGCCAAGTCACGTACACTTTTTTGCAAAGTATTCGTTGATACACCCCCCACAAAAGTGGCTAGTAGACACAGAAAACGAGTGTCCCTGGTGCCACATTAGTCTTCTGGAATGAAACAGGTTTTTCACTTAAAGGTGGACACAAACTCATAATCGGTACGGCGGCACGAACTAACAAGTTAGATACTCTATACTCATCCAATACTTTTAGCTCGTGAGAATGGTAGTTTGCAGGTTTATCGTCAGTAGGGAGACTACACGAATTCAGCACCACGCTGTGTAGAAAAGTCAAGTGAAGGGTAAGTTGTAATGTAATGTATTTCGTTCTGCCATGGTTTTCTGTAAGGACCTAGGCCTCGGCCCCCTGTTGCTGAATAGGAATACTACAGATCAAGATTCCAGGTATAAGCAGCTGAACCGCATGCAAGCGAATCTTAAGTTTTATGCTACTCAAAAACTAGAACAACAAATCGATTACTAATATAAATCAACCTCCAAATGAGTGTTTTTTATCCTTTCCTCCTACAACCTTGCAGAGACACTAAGAAGTCATGATGAAGGAAACGTACATTAGCAACACATTTAGTGTACTCTACAATGTGCAAAAATAGTTTATATATAAAAAGTCGATCACATAATCGATACCGTAACTGATGCACAAGTTTTCCCACTTTTCATCTAAAAGATTGATTAATAGCTTTGTTTTCTGGAACTTTGCAAAGATACGCATAATGCCGAAATGGGCAGAGCGATGCAACTTTCATTGAATGTAGTGGAATCGGTATATATTTCCATAGACACATGGTATGAAACTTACTGCCAAATTATACTTTTTTGCAGGAACGGTAACGTCAGTAAAGGATCCAATTAATAACCTGATGTGGAGGTTTTCAGTTACATGAAGTGTTTCACTGCAATGCAAACATTTTTTAGCGGAGTCGGTTTTGCCGAATGAAACCTTGGATTTAATGATAGTTCCGCTTGCATAACCCTTTTGTTGGCTCCTTTTTAGTAGCCTAAGGGTGTAATTTGGAAGATTTAAAATTCCGGGCAAAGATTTTTTTCTTTCCCCGTTATCTTATTGGCATACTTCAAAGGCATTTTACCTTTCCTGCAATTGTTGGATCCCCCCCCCCCCGGATCTAGTTGCGCATAAGCCGTGACAATTCCCCTATATGTTTACACGACAAACGGTGTCTTTCCGAGCTTTATGCTTGACTTGTATAATGTTCAAGTTACAGGGGGGTATCCTAATTCATCAAGCCCAAGTGCGAGTCTATTCCTATTCCAAGAGCTACAATTTTGGGACATGTCTGTGTCCGCTGTCCCTGGTTCGAGTCTGGAGGTCTAAAGTCCAAGCGAAGTTTTGTCTATGTACCAATGATCGTCACTTCAAATACATCGTGATGACTTGAAAATTCTTTTAGTAAACTCTTGCACTGTTGCATAGAGCTGCTCTGAATTTTCATTTAGTTAAGAACCAACTTTATAATGATTATGTCTGACCATTCATCCATTACACAGAACAGCAATAAAAATAGGCCTCAAGGAATTTTCATGTTTCGTACCTTTCGAAATGGGCTGAAGTTAGACTTGAGTCCAGTTGAACTCATTTTGGGCCAAGTTCGCATCGGAAAGAATCCATTCCAGGCCAGTCCCTAACAAACTTGAGGCCGAACGTCAGCGCAAATCTGGATTCAAACATTACACCTTACATTACGGTATTCACCACATGAACACTTTAATTTTCAAACGTAAAGACAATTACTTGGATAGACGTACAAACGATAATGTACACAGCTTTGAAAACAGTAATGTTACCTTGCTTTGCCAATCACCAAACTCCATTTTTTGTCTCTTTCCAAAATTTTAGAATTTTCAAATTTTCAAAAGTTTCCCCAGTTTGAGAGGATCTCCTACTAAGTGTTTTAAAACCCATGAATTAAGCAATAGTGTCAATAGTTAAATTGAATGTCACCAAGAGGAAATTTGTAAAGTAACCGATAAAAATTTTAAAACTAATCCTTCGAATTTGTCTGGAAAATCAATTTCTGACATTCAGTAGTCCATGTACCCTATATTAAATTGAATGTTACTCCCCGTAGCTATAAACAGTTAAATTGTGGAATCAAACTTTTCCATCACAGCTACTTCAATGTTACTTAAATACTTATTATATTAATCTGATACCTCAGTGTACATTTGAGTCGTTCCGTGCAGTGCCCTAATTTTGAGGGGCATCACTGTGGGTCCCACGAATTTGACAACAAGACAGAACCGTTGCCAAGAGGGGTGGCTTCCCCTTCAAAATTTCAGTTTAATTCCTTAATACTTCATAACATAGCTCGACCCCTTAAAATTTTTTTCGCACCTGGAATGTATCTCGCCTCCTCAGTATTTTGTTTCGTTACGGTCCTTCAACAAATGGAGGTAGAAGCTTGTAATGTCATGAAGACAAGAAAAGAAAAATGTTTCGGCACAAAGCATTAAGTAACCTCATAATCATTTCTCATTCCTGACATTTGCGTATTATACTATCACAATTTTTCAGTACAGATGGGTTGTTTCAAGTTTTTTCGCCGGCAAGAATTTCGGCTATCTCATTATTACTAGTCGTAAGGCATTTTGTGTAGCATAAGTCTTCCCAAGCCCCATACAAGCTCTACCATCCTTCTCCCTCTCAAACCCAGGAGACAAGCATTCTGCAGCATTAAAGGCACGGGTCGAAAGTTACTACTGTGGTACAAAGTGGTTAAATGGTGGTTTTCTAATCTTGTTAGTGGGAATTCAAGGCTATTGGATAATAAGAAGATACTTAAATGCTTCATTCTTGTGCCAAAAATTTTGTAAATACGACAGAGCTTTCGAGACTTCGCCTCCCGTCCCCCAACGGAGGGTTGCCATTTGATCCCATCAAGGGCCCGTAGGCAAGCATCTAAACTCCGTACTGTTAGGGGAGGTCGTCACATTCCCGTGGAGCCGTCCACTATCTGCCTAACCTCCAAAAACGGCGTTTCGCTTCCAGCATTCGTTAATCGCGGGTTGAGGACTTGCCATCACAAAGGGAAGCCCCAATCCCCTTTTGTCCTTGACCGGGCCCACACCTAAACTATGTATTCTATACCACTCATATTAACATTTGAATTCGTCTCTTCATAGACATGGGAGGGGGCGTTTATAGCCAACCTTTGATTTAAGGCGGGTCGACTTGACGATGCAAGGCTCGTGGGATTAAAAAACTTCGGACGACGACAGAAATACACTTACAATTCAACTCCAGTTGTCCTACGGTTTGCAGACAACCACCTTTTGCAGAAGAGACAACATTTTTATGACATTACGTTGAGTTTTGCAGAGTGTACAAAGTATCAACCAGATCTTATTATTATCTTTATTTCAGTTTCAACAGAATTACACTACTTTTGACTCCGACGGGGTTCTCGACGGATAAAGAGGTTTAGATCCACGATCAGCCCCGTAGCCATAAAACGTACTCAAGCCGGTGGTACGTATAAGGGGAGAGAACTTCCGGGGGAGAACCTTTTTTCAGAGCTATTAAGGTACACAAAAATGCATTAAGGCAAAGGTGTTTTTTTTTAATTTTCTGGGGGGGGGGGGTCGTCTTGGTTTCTTCTTGATACGGGCTTACTCTCGATGTATGCACGTAGGGCCGGGTTTATTTATCTGATATACGAAGGGGATTCTTCTACACATGGAAGGCTAATATGTGACGGTTTCTAACCGCAATTGCCACCACTTAGCGCTAACGTATTAAGAAAATTTTGACAAATATGTTAGCTCCAAAATCCCGGAAAGGGTTTATTCCAGCCTTGTAAGTTATATCTAAAAATTCTTTAAAATCTAATGTTTCAGAAAATCAAACCTCCAACAGAATTTTGTTGTAAGATTTAGTCACATTGCGATTATGTAAAACTAATTTTATGGGGTAAATATTTGACTTAACGCTACTGTTCAAACTGGTTCATAGGATAATATGTTATAAACACTGATTGAAGATAATTATATTTTGATAAATAAGCCGAACACGTAACGTGCAAAGTCGAATTTCGGGTTTGAAAAGTTTAGTGCAAAGGCAAGATTCATGGAGTTAAATCCTTCGTTTTAGAGCAGTCTTGAGTAAACTGGAAAACAATATCTCCTTTGTGGAATTCTTAAAATCATTTTCACCAGGAATTCATCGGGCAGTTATTTTGTTCTCAGTTTTACCAATGGGGGGGGGGGTTGCACCTGTTGTGCCCTCACTTCGATTTCCACCTCACAGTGGTAGAAATCAATGCCTCAGTGTCTTGGTTAGACCCAAAGTCGGTTTTGGGTAGCTGTTGTAGGCTACCTGTAAGGTAATAATCGTTACTTTAATTATCAGACGCAAACATACATGGAAAGAGTTATATTACATGGAGACAAAATTTCCCGCTGCGATGAAAGACTAAATGGGAAGTCACAGAACTGAGTCCCAAGACAAGCTTCGTAGGTACAAGTCAAGGTAACATTTCTGTTTTACTTCGTTATGAAAATTTGGACCACAAAGAAGGCTCTGTTATGAAAGTTCTTCTGGATTTCAGGCTGGGGAGCTTGTAAGTTACCTCCGGTAATCCTGCCCTAAATCCCCCAAACCAGTAATATCTGTGGCAACTCAAAGTAATGTTGTTTTCAAAGTTTTCTATTGAAAAGTTTATTTGCAGAGTCTTATAACTGATTGTTGTTCCCTTGACTTCGCTGATCGTTGATTCGTTCACTCTATGAAAAAGTACCAAAAGTTGCCTTGACACTTGCATGATATCTAAGGTGAGTGTCTGAACTTTGTACTAATTTTTTTAAACGTGACGTTTGAAGAGCGCAGTTTCTAAAAATCACGACAGACTGGGATATTTTCATAATTATACAAAGATACAAAAATGACAAGTAGATACATATTTAATAGCAGTAGTTTTAGACAATTTTTAATAACTTTTTTTATAGCTTATGAGTGATTCACCAAGATAAACGTAAAACGTAATGTTCCCTACATCCATGAACAGCATAACAAAAAACACAACATAGATAACTTTTTTTTTGGAAATCTCAGTGTTGTCAGCTTCGCACCGATGTTGACGTTTTTCAAATCTAACATTATTCCAAAAGTGCGTCCATGTAAGTGGTTCGTACTTTACCTGGTATATGGAAATGCCTTTACTTGCCCTTCAGACTTAGTCTTCCTCATACAAGCAGATTTCCTTTTTACGTGCTTTTATTCAACAAGTTATTTTTTCAAGAGATATTAAACGCTTCCAAATGCCTTTCATCCACTGTTTAAACCAATATTGTTGTGGTCATGCTTTCTCAAGTCAAAAGGGAGAACAACTTGTATAACATGTTTCATGATGCGTTTTCTTCACAGGTAGTTTTCTCAACATTATATCGGTCTTACTTTCATTTCTGTATATTTGATGTTGCATTGATTCCCGGGAAGATTATACCAATAAAAGCAGTTACTTCCGTACGGACTGTTGAGAAGTGCATGACCACAATTATTATACCACCATGCACCATTGGCACAGCAATATGAACCGCAATAATAAAAATTATCCCAACAATACGTTGCACAGTTACCACCACTCCCAGCATCGTTGTCACTGTCTCTAGTAGTGAATTGTTGGCCGTCATTATAATACAATTGATCGCCTG
>JAIZAY010001042.1:0-22802 GCA_029531755.1 Holothuria leucospilota | reverse complement strand
TAAGTTTCACTCATTCATATCAGAATATTTGTGTTTTATTTCAGGTTTTTGTGTTGTGTTATTTCATGGTCTTTCAGCAATACAAAGAAATTGTACAAAGCTATCCTTACAAAGAACCTGGGTGAGTTTTACAATATTTCATTTCTGTTTAGGGTTGTTATGGTGATTTTTCTTCTTTATTTCAAGTTGAATTTTCTTGTTTTCGGTCCATTTTGGGACCTTTGTGATCCTTGTACAAGCTTTGGAAAGAGAGTACTGTCCCTCATGCATAATAGCTGAGAAGAAGGACTTTCATGGAATTTCAGACTCTGACATTATTGTTTGAGGTTCAAAAAGTAAGTGGAAGTCATTAACAGTAACTTAAAGGTACCTTCTGAGTTGGCTACCGGTCAGTTACTGGAATTCAAAATTTGAAAGCGTGGAATCTTTAATGGGGTGCTTTAAAAAATATGGGTGCAATAGTTCCAAACCCTCAGGTATTTACATGTGTCTGCCATGAGTAAACAAAGTATTCTGCATGAAACTATTTGTTTTATGGCTGGACTGATTATCAGTATTCAACCTCGGTATAGGACGATATTCCCCATTTTGTCCTGTATTGGTGTAAAAGCACTCATGTTAGTGAAATTGGTGCTAAGAGGTATTACCTACCACATTGTTCAGTAAGAAACTTAACTAACCTCCTTTTGCATTCAATGATATCTCAGTATTGGGTTGTTTTAACAATCAGGGTACATCAGTGTCTCCAGAAGGCAAAAAACAAAGTTGTTTATTTTTCTTTAGTATGTATTTTGTTGTGTTGCAGACAGGGTCAAATTCAAGATTTTAAAAGTATAGAGGCATCAAGTATCCACAATTTTATTTTAGACAACTTTAAATATCTGTGATCTAAAATTTGGCTCCTGGGACATGAAATTGTCTAACTACACACATCACATTATTCTCTTGCTTAGAGTGAGTCTAGATGACATTGTTTTAAGTAAAAATGATGTGTAATGAAAATACAACTCAGTATTCTGAAGTATGTGGCATATCTATCTGCCTACACAGAAGTTTCTGTTTGTCTGTACATGATATGGACGAAATGGTTTTATGAAGTTTTCAATTCTGAAACATTAGTAGTGGTAACAGCAGTTCTGTTTCAATGTGCTGATAACCATAGTCAGTCTACTTCTACACACCAATTTTCAAAACACTATGTTCAGCAACAGTCTAGATACCTGATGTCAAAATTATCAGTCGGAGAGGACATGTGGTTTTCGGAGAAATATACGGACAATTTGTTGGACACAGAGAAGGGAGTGTTTTTTTGGGGTTGAACAGGGTTCTTGAGCTTAGTTTATTTTATAAGAATTAATGCCATGTTTGATAAGTGGAAGATGACAAATGAAACTTTTGCAATTCAAATTTCTGGATAACGTACAGAGCCTTTTCCGTAAATGTTTTCATTTAATGGCATAGTGACTGATAACAGGTGGTACCATAAGAAGGTTCTGAAACATCAGGATAAGTGCTAGAAGTTTATTCCAATTACTTCAATAAACACACTGAAATTTGGTGCCTCTGAGTGCCCTTTTTTGCAAAGCACTATACCTAAAAGCCAGCTTTTATGATGTCAAATATGCTGTAACCAGTCAGAGAAAATTCCTCATTGTCGGAGAGGACACTTTTTTGACATGCTCACAAGTAAATCAGTAACTGCCTTTGATTTTACTGTATTATTTCATAGTACCTGCAATAGTGCAATATACATAACAAGGGAAAGTTTCTCATCATATTTTCTGTAACATTACAATGTATTTATACAGTTAAAAGTGTGAAAAAGCTCATTTTAAGTCAACAATGGCACACAGACTGATTGACTCACTACATATACTACACAGAATTGTGATAGGTAAGTCAGTACATGCAGCAGGAAATGACACAACTGATTATATATACAAATTGAGAAAAGAAAAGAAAGTGTTTAGAAGTTTTGGTTTGTTACTCCAAGATCCCCTGTTGTGAAGTTTTGGAGAGGTTTTTTTTTTTGACGTGAAATTTGACCAGTTATTATTTTAGACTTTTTAAAAAATGTTTCTGATTCAACCTTATCAACAACGTGGAAAGCAACTATGGAAACATGTTCTAACAAGTATTGTAGCCATGCATTTTTAGCATAACTGTATGCTAGGCCATATTGACAATTATACTTCTAAAAGCAATCAAAACACTTCGGGGTTTGGCTGAGGGTACAAACATTTGAGACCACGTTATTAAAAAGGTGGTCCAACCACACATTTACCTGTGATATGTTTTAGAGTGAGTAATCCAATCATTCTAGTGAAACTTTGATAAAATATCAGTTTGTTGACTTTGAGATACTTCCAGTTAAAGATACCCCATTTTCCTCTAACAACTGAACTTGAAGCAGGCAGGATTGACATCATCCCTGCACATTGATAAAGCAGTGTTTTCTTTTCTGTAATGCACACTCCCAGTTTAGTACTTCAAAATTTAATGCCATCGTTAAATGTATGGGGGGGGGGGTAATATTTTGAAACCTTCACATACCCTGTTGTTGGGCTGACCTCTACTGATTTCAAGGTAAAAAAAAAAAAAAACATTCCAGTATCCATTATAAACAAAAAAAAATTAAAAAACATTTCACCAATGTGAGGAGATGTCACTCATTGTATTAAGTTAGCCTGCCAGTGTCAATATCTCAACTGGTTAGAAACTGAGCCATAAAACCTCATCTAACTCTAACTCTGACTCAAGAACCATACAGTACATTGGATAGACCTTTTACCAAAATGGTAGGAATTAACAGTCCTAAAAACATATCAAGGCTAAATTTGTGGCTGGACCACCCTTTTGACCTCTATGAAAAATGTCATAATGTTTAACTGCAGGTCATGAAAATCTTCCTGAACTGCCTGGAAAGCAGTGTTACTAAAGCAATAGTGTCCCTGGGTAATGAGTGTGTATGTGTGTGTGTGTGGGGGGGAGGGGGTTTGAGGGGTTCACCAATGACAGTCGAAATCTCATCCTTGGGTAAGCAATCAATTTCATCTTTATTTAGGCCATACTGTACAAAGCAGTAGGGCAGGATCGCTTAGAGTTGACCTTTCCATTGTTTTAAGTTTCACTATCTGGATGGATTAATTGCCAGACGGGAATGCAAAAACTGCCATTTTTCAGACATCTGAAAAATATGGATTCATATCTGTATGTGCCTCACAGTTGTTGTGTGTGACATTCACAGCTCTCAGGTACTGTAGCCCCTAGGAGTTCAATTGAGTTGGTTTGTCCATTTTTGTTAGAGAATTTTACTAGGTTCAGAATGTTAACCTAGGACCATATTGATGGAAATATCTGAATGTGTCAAAATGCTTGTCCTCTCCGACATTTAAGAAAAAGGTACTCATGGCATTGAATCTATCAACTAAGAAAGCAAGAAGGATCACTACTGATATCAATGGTTGCCAAAATCTGCACAGCTAGGCTACATAAACTAAGTAAAACAAAAACAGGGTAAACTTAGTCTTTAATACCATACACTTTTCTGTTAGTTCGAAGATGGTGTACATAAGAATACCCAGAAACATGACTGTCTCTTGGACATATCCCCCAAAGCCTACTTAA
The DNA here is from genome assembly GCA_029531755.1 of Holothuria leucospilota. Lineage (NCBI taxonomy): Eukaryota > Metazoa > Echinodermata > Holothuroidea > Aspidochirotida > Holothuriidae > Holothuria > Holothuria leucospilota. The sequence continues at coordinate 19,175 of JAIZAY010001042.1, read as the reverse complement.
TTAACCATGTTCTAGTTTAAATTACTACACCACATTCTTATAAATGGAGAGCCCCAATCATACAAAGGTTAATTTTGATATAAATCTGCAAATATGTATCCCTGGAAAAACGTCATCTCTGATTTTCGGAGAGGACATACTTTTTGATATACATAATGTACTGAGTATACTTGAGTGATGGAGATGTAATTATGCATTTATGATGAAACAATGTTAGTACTTTTAGTACCATAAATGGGAGCTCAAGTGCTCCTGCTTCTTAAACAGAAACATAGAAATACCATTTTTGTCGGAGAGGACACTTTTTGACGGAATTGAAAGTCTCAGTGTTGAAACTGGTTCCATATCTCAACTGAAGGAGTGAACATAATATCAATACTACATGTTTGTAGGATACAAATAACTGATTTGTGAGGCAACATTTTTTTTTACTGGGCCATATATCTGCCAGCTTAACTTGCATGATTTCGGAGAGGACATATTTTGACGGAAAATACCACCTCCTTTTCATGCAGTTTTTCATTTATTAAATTTGTTTCAATCATTGAAAGGTGTAGGACTTTAAACAACCTTGTTGTAGTTGTAACTTTCAAATCAGTACTTTCTGTCAAACTCTTTTCTGTATTAGTGATTCATCTGGTCAAATGTTTGCAAAATTCAAATGAGACGGTGGAATTTGCTAGAAATGACACTATGCAGAATTATTTTACCCCAAATTGTGCTTTAAATACATTTAATTTACCATTGTAGACAGTACATATACTGAACTTTTACTTAGTGTGGTTGGTCTTCATGTCAAGTGTGTATATTTTTAGTATGGGGGCAACAAAGTGAATTAATGGTCGACGTACCCTGATTGTAAAACAACCCTATTGTGAAATGCTGTTAAACATTATCATTGATAAACAAACTAAAGCTAAGCCTCTGTCCAGTCAGTAAGCTATGGTATAGCCTATGAGGAAGCTTGTGCTGCTAAATTAAACTTATGTATAATTGATCAATGTCACACTGAAACCATATGTCCATGGGTGGAAAAAGTTGGGAAGCTGGGAGGCTCCTTCCCGGGAAATTTGGGCATTTGGAGGGAAATTTTGGCAATTGAAGGGAACTTTACCTTTTTGGTACTTGGCAGTATGAAGAGGATTGTGGAAAATAGGAGTTCTTGGGAAGTAACACTTTCCAGCCCTGCATATGTCGATCATCTTAGGTATCACCCCACTGTGATCTTAGATCTACTGGGGTGTGGAAAAGTGCACAGTATGTGTAACTCAGTGGTACAAGAATTTCACATATTGCTGCACTAAGATTTAATTTTTTCCTCTATCACACAAGATACAATATCTACATATAGAAATGTTGTGTTTAATAGACCTCCTGAAACTTTTACCGTCCACAGGTATTTTTCAACAACTTCAGGGAACAGGACCAAACAGAACGAGTCTCGCCAATATCTTAATGCAGCTCAGAAAATGTGTTAGTCATCCTTACATGTTCAATGGTGAGAACAGTCATTACCTAGCCACTCTGCAAAATGTTAGTACTTGTTACTGAAATGTAACAAAGAGAAATTAAGTTGGACAATTATCAGTGCAAAAGGAGCTTCAAGAGGTATTGGTATCCTTAAAACAACTAAAAACCTCTTTCCCCTTCTCCATTACACCAATTGCCTCAAGGATGGACGTTGCCATTGTCCAGATCATGACATGTGATACAGCTTGTCGGAAAGAAATAATTAATTGTCTCAGAGATGGAGATAGCCTCGGGTGTTAGAAAGTGACATATAATCTTACCCCACGAAAGTCCAGTTTTGTGGGGTCGGAAATTTAACATTTTTAACGGGTTCAATACGGCATGTTGTCTTTTCTGTTTCATGAAAGACATTTTTTTTTATATTTAAATTTGTGTTTTGTGGAGATTTTTTTATAATTTAAATGTTTGTTAATTATTTTGATTATTTCAGGTGTCGAACCAGAACCATTTGAGTTGGGAGATCATCTGATTGATGCCAGTGGTAAACTTCACCTCTTGGATCAGCTGTTACGGTTTCTATGGCAACACAACCACAAAGTGCTTTTATTCTCGCAGATGACGTACATGTTAGATATCTTGCAGGATTACCTTGGTTACAGAGGTATAAATAGCTTGACTTCTTGTATGAAGAAACAGGAATGGAGGGCAGCATTCCTAAATGGACAAGAGGGACACTCAATGACAAAAAATTAATTGTGGAGAGGGGGAGCGAGGGGGATCACATGAACCCTTTCATAGTTACATGGTGGTCAGATTAACAAGGCACATGGCAGGCATTGAATCAGGGCTGGTCTTGAGAATTTTTCAGGAGGGCAAGCAACTGCCCGCCTTGCTTTAGCTGTTACACTTCAAGGCGGGCAATTAGTTGCCCACCCAAGATTTTAGGAGGGCAGTTGTGTAAATATAAAATTTACATAAATTTATCTTAGCTAAGAGCATAACAGTATTGTACAAACTGAATTGCAAAGAAACCTTGTTGCATAATAAAAACAAGAATGAAGATGAACACTTTCATGGTTAACTGCAATAACTGCGCAAAACTCAGGCTTGGCTCAACTGCTCCATGTCACCAATAGGGAGGTTTTGACATGAGGAATGGACAGTATGTACCACAAATCATCTGAAGCACATATCTTAGGGGTCATGGGGCAATAACCCTCTATCTCAACTTGCCACAAATACCCCCATTAGCAACATCATGGCACCCTTCAGGGTAGAGTTGGTGCTCTATTCCCTTCTACCATATGTACCACTGTGGACACTGGGCGGACCAAGTCCGGGGTAACATATGGCGGAGCCACTCCATGATAATGCTAGTAAGGTTCCAAGGATTAACTGATATCCATACAGTAGGGCCTATACCAATATTCCTTCTTTGATGGTACACACTGTAGTCCAGGCGCGGATCCAGAAATTTCGAAAGGGGGGGGGGGCTACAAGCCCCCTTCAGTATTCTCCTAGATTAACATTATGCTAATTTTTGCATATAAATTTGTTATTGTTGATGTGGCGAAAAAGGGGGCTGAGGCCGGGAAAGCCCCCCCCTCCCCTAGGATCCGCACCTGCTGTAGTCGGGCCCATGCCTACAGTCCGGAAAATAGCAGTGACAAGTTAGATCTGCTTTGTGTCCTTCTTGTGAGTAATTAAGTGAAGTTTGCACAAAAATCATACTTATTCCCCATTAATATAATGGGTATATACTTTGATCATTATCTTCCAACAGGAGTGGGGGAGCTAGGTTGGGGCCATGGGCCCCGATGTTTTCGTCTGGTAGTAACTGGTGAATCCTCCACCCCCACATAGCAACAGAATGAGGATTTAGAGTGGTGTTATGTTCATGTCACTTTAAGGACTTCAAGAGACTTAAACTATTTGCTTCTCGTAACAGTAATATGTATGGCAAAAGGCTTAGAAAATATTCAAGTTGGTTTGACGAGCAAAGACCTATTCTGGCCATAAATATGTCTGAACTCTCATACCATCATCTCAGACAACATTTGATAACACTTTCAAACAAAAATGATTGGTAAATTTTAGACCCTGTAGCTCTACGAGTAAGCAGACAACTTCTGCATATTGCAGGATCTTAGTATAGGCCTATCCATGTATTTTACACGTTAGGCAATGGCAAAATTGCAAAGCCCCTCTAGAGAAATGTGCCTCATGGTGAAAAACCTTCCAATGAAAAATTGTCAGTATTATGTAGATACTTGTTTGAGAGTCTTTTGGACATGTCAGGACAATGGTTTTGTCATTTTTGACAAATTTGGTAATGTTTGACAGTGAATTGACACTCAAAAACGATGTATTTTAAAATAGTACTCTCTGCAGTGCAAGATGCATGCAGCAAGCTGTAGCTTACTTGTGCAATCGAACCATGTAAAATCAAGCTGTGCGGCATTGTCAGATTATACGGCTGGCTGTTTTCGCTATGGAAGTTGCCGAATATTTTGGCATGGAAAGTCTTTTTGGGTCTTTTAACAGGGGTCGAAATTCCCACTGTTCCGCTGTTCCGAGAACAGTGCTTTTAGTGCCGGAACAGTAACTTTTCAAAAGCCACTGTTCCGTGGAACAGTGTTTTTCCACAAGAAGCAAAGTGCATATAAATATACACACATGCTAATCTCTGATAAAGTAGGCTAATGACGCCGTGAATATAAAAAATCCCCGTAAATTTTAGCTTAAGTATGAAATGCAATCTCGTTCCACCGTTATCAATTAATATCGGTTACACTTGCACGTGTTATTCCCTATGCTGCATGGTACAGTACTGTGTAAACGCACATACTGAAGTTTTACTACCAAACGCAGAAAAAAACTTTTAGTACAATATGTCATTTATTGCCCTGCAAGCGAAGGTCATCTTGCATCATACCTTGTCTTGCATGGTATGTTCCAAATGACCCCTTAACTATTCATTGATATTCCCTCCACTTCATTGTGTTTTTAGAGGGTTTAGTATTAATATTCCCTCCAAGCTAGCAACTAAGCACTGAAACTTGAAGCGACTAAAACAATTCTGACTGCTGATATCTCGCAACCAAAGTCAATGGGTCCTAAGTGCTTGCTTTTCCTTGCAAGATCTTCCCATTGTCTTACTGTGTGGAATGATACTTGAATCAAGGTTATGGCGAAGGATACGACTAGAACGATTTCACGTAAATTTGCTGCCAGAAAATAACAACAGTATGTGCACTCATATGTTGGAGAACCCACTCATTGCTTTGCTATAGCAATAGACCGCAATGCAAAGGATGAATCAAGCAAAAATATTCCTTTACCGTGGAACTTTTTTGCTCTCACTCAAATCCCACTTGCCTTGCTTGCTGTGCCTTCTGCATCAATTTTGAGTGTATTTCATCCTGCAATAGGTTTTGGGACACTGCAAGATTATTGGCGACAAATTTGTGCTTAAAAAATAAGAACCAAAAGATGATCAGGATATCCCACTGGCTAATCCCCACTGCAGGCGAAAATTCACCCTCCCCAAGTTACGGTCAAGTCGTGCTGTCATACCACTCAAATACAGTAGACAGCAATTTGCACCTTTGCAGTTTGCACGTGTGCACGAACTGTACGTATGCCGAGGTTCTGTGCTTCGGAACAGTAAAATCTGATCCGGAACAGTAATTTTGGAAAAAGCGCTGTTCCGTGGAACACCAGCAAAAAATTTAAATTTCGACCCCTGTTTAAATGTACTAATCTGCATGTATTCTGATGTTTTTAGCATTGTATTTTCACATGGGCGATCATATTTTCTCAAGGTGGGCTGTTTTGTTGCCCAGCACACAATTTAAGGAGGGCATTTTGTTGCACACCTTGGCAAGTGTTTTTGCTTCCAAGACGGGTGTTTAGGCGGGCACGGGCGATCGCCCGGGTCATATGACCAGCCCTGCATTGAATGAGAGTATTGGTAAACTTGACCTATCCTGCAATGCCAAATCTTTCTTTCTGTGTTAATTATTTAACAACAAACTGGTCATTCCCACTGAACTGTTGTTGTACTGTGTGGTTCTTGTATCACATTTTGTGTTATATGTAATAGTAAGTGGCCTTGCCATGTATGTCACAGGTCTGGAAAATAAAAGTCTTGTTGGTTTTGTAAAAAAAAGTATTTCTTGAAACAAAAAGAAATTGGATTTCTGCTGGAAACTATGATTTTACTGGGTTTGAATATATGACTTAATACTTACCAATAATGTCTTCCAGTTTGCAAAGCCACCTAAATGGATTTGGGTTTCATTTCCAGGTTACAGCTATGAGAGACTGGATGGGTCTGTCAGGGGAGAAGAAAGATTCTTAGCTGTCCGTAATTTCAACGAACAGGATGAAACCTTTGTGTTTTTGCTCTCAACAAAGGCTGGGGGTCAGGGGTTGAATCTGGTTGGCGCTGATACGGTCATCTTTGTGGACAGTGACTTCAATCCTCAGAATGACATTCAAGCTGCTGCTAGGGCTCACAGGATTGGTCAGACTAAGTAAGTTGAAAATTAATGGAGCAGGCCCCGAATTTCACCAAGGCCACCGAGGCCATGGCCGTAGTTGCCCTTTTAATTGGCCTCGGTGCCCTGCAGTTTTCAAAAGAGCTTGAGGCCGAAAATGGCCTTAAGAGCCGCCATACTATGGCTGCAGTGCCCTTCACAGTCTCAGCCGATCATCAGTGTCATGCCTTCCCATTCTTCACAAACTTCTACCACTCCAAAGGTGGTACACATATTCATTTCCTTCATGCTTCCATACATGTATACATGCTTATGCTGAATGCTCGCTCATTGGAAGGAACTACAGTAGAAATACAGTAATAAAAAGAATAGCTCTACAAGGACAGGCCATGCAGGAAATTGTGTATGGTCTTGGTGCCCTGTCAACAAAGTAAAAGTTTTGCTGCCCTACCATTTGGCCGTGGTGCCCCCAGATTTGCCCTGATGCTTGAGACCAAAATGACTGTGCCCTTAAAAATTTAGAATTCAAGGCCTGAAGGGAGGATTATTCAATATTTCAGAATTATGATGCTGAGTGTTATTGTCGGATCTGCTCAAAGCCTTTAAGTTGGACCAGGAGTCAGCTGCTCATGTTTAGAAGGACAGCAATTAAGTTTTGAAGTCGTGCACAGATTTGTCATTACCATCTTTTGATGCATTGGTAGCTTTGAAGATATGTGGGGGTCATCATCAAATAAAGGAAAGGGGGCATTGGCCCAGAATGTGCCCCTTTTTTGCATAGCTATAGGGCCACCTTGTGTACAAGTGTAAATCTGATGAGGGATATGAGGTTGCAGGTGATGAGTATGAAGTCATAAAGAGTACTGTGTTGGTACAGTATGTAGGTAGTAATTATCAGATTGTTCTGTAGGTATTTGTCCTCACCCTAAGATGTTTCAGTGTTATCTCTTGTAGAATAATTTTCAAAGTTCAGTAATTGTTGTGAAACACTCAGATCATATTGAAAATACTTTTGTACAAGCAGACACATACACTTTGTGTAGCATTTTAATGAAAAACAAATACATGCCTTCTTCAAGAATACATGAACTGTCTCCCCACCTAGGCCAGTAAAGGTGATTCGTCTTGTTGGTAGAGATACCGTAGAAGAGGTGATCCTCAGAAGAGCCGACATGAAACTTAGACTAACCAATAAAGTTATTGAGGGAGGTCAGTTCTCATCCATTGCTAATGCTAGCAGTACTGCAGTCAGTGCCACTCAGGTAAGAAGTCTTCTTCAATTTGGTGATTCAAAATTGGCTCCCTGGTGGTCCAACTTAGGAAGTTGTCCGATATAGGAATTTGTATTTGCTTGGTTCAGCTGCCAAGCAGTGGTGCAGAGCAAGGATCCTCCACCCCCCCCCCCCCAGTCTTTGAGAAAGTGGCCAAAGACTAGGGATAAAGTCTTGTTTGTTTGATGGGGTGTTAAATGGTGGTTCTGGGAGTAGGATTGGGATCGGCGAGTACACCCCTGCCCCTGAGCATGAGTTGGAAGCTAATCTCACTGATGTTGATGTACAATCAGTGTGGTATAGTATCCAGCCCAATTTGCTTTGTGACCCAGTTTTTTAAGTTAAAAATTACTTTTATCTTGTGCATGTTGAATGTGATGAGAGTACTGTACCTCTCTTTTTTTTTGTATGTCTGTTTTTGAGTAAAAATCCATTACTTTGTCTGGTTTCTACTTTTGCCTTTTTTGCTGGGAACAGTAGTAATTTTGTTCTAGCCTTCCTCTTGTTTGCCATTTATGACTTTTTTTTTTACTTTTTTACATCCTGTGGCTGTTGTTGTGTGCCTTCATTGTGTTGATTTTGCCAGACTGAGTTCAATGTTTTATAAACTTAAACTAAGATTGAAGAGTGCCCTGTAATTTCAAAACTTTAGAAAATGGTTGTAGTCTCTTTTGATGAAAAGTATGTTTTCTTGCATGCCTTGTCTTGAAGCTTTCTGATATGTTGAAGTTTGGCTTAGAGAAACTGCTTCAATCAGAAGATAGCACCATAGACAATGTAGACCTGCAAGGCATTCTGGGAGCCACAGTGAATGGTGAATGGACATTATCGGAAGAGACATCTTCAGAGAGTCAGGAGGAGCAGATGGAAGTTGATGAAGATGAGGACGAAAAACAAGGTGAAGAGTTATGAGGGAATCGTAGGTTAAGATTCAGTTGTGAGGGATTTGTAGAATTCAGTTGTAAAGGAATCTTAGGTTAGAATTCAGTTGTGGAGGGTCTTAGGTTAGGGTTTAGTTGTGAGGGAACCTTAGGTTAGGATTCAGTTGTGGGGGGATTTTAGGTTAGGATTCAGTTGTGGGGGCTTTTAGGTTAGGATTTAGTTGTGGGGCATCTTAGTTTAGGATTCAGTTGTGGGGGATTTTAGGTTACGATTCAGTTGTGGGGGATTTTAGGTTAGGATTCAGTTGTGGGGGCATCTTAGTGTAGGATTCAGTTTTGGAGGGATTTTAGATTAGGATTCAGTTGTGGGGGATTTTAGGTTAGGATTCAATTTCAGCTAGGATTCAATTGTGAGGAAATCTTAGGTTAGGATTCAGTTGCAGGGGGATCTTAGGTTAGGATTCAGTTGTGGGGGATTTTAGGTTAGGATTCAGCAGTAAGGGATTTTAGGCTAGGATTAAATTTCAGCTAGGATTCAATTGTGAGGAAATCTTAGGTTAGGATTTAGTTGCAGGGGGATCTTAGGTTAGGATTCAGTTGTGGGGATCTCAGGTTAGCAGTCAGTTGTGGGGGGATCTTTAAGGTTAGGATTCAGTTGTGAGGGAGCCTTAGCTTAGGATTCAGTTGTGAGGGAACCTTAGTTTAGGATTCAGTTGTGGGGGAACCTTTAAGTAGGATTCAGCTGTAAGGGGATCAGAGCTTAAGATTTAGTGGTGAGGGAATCTTTGATTAGGATTTGTATAAGTTTTAATGTACTGTACACAATATTTTGAAAGTAACAAATGGTTAGAAATACTAACATTTCTGTAATCATATTCTAGACTATGAAAATGTGTACAAATCTATTCTCATGAGTATTAGCACAAACATGTGTGCACTATTAAGAGTGAGTTTAAATGCTTACTCACACAAAGTCATTTTCCCTTTATTTGACAGATCATATTTACATGTTTGAGGGCAAGGATTATTCCAAGGAGACCACAGAAGAGGATAAAGATGCATTTAACAAGTTAATAGCAGGTATTGTTTCAGTTGCAGTTTTGTATTTTTAATTAGATAGTACTCAACCCTTACCTGGTTGCTCTGTTACCAGTACATATACTGGACTACTAAGATGCCATTTGTAATTGATTGAATTGCCTCATGCTTTACCAGTTTGTTTCAAACCCCAAGAGGTCTATATTTACTTTGGAATGATCATAACAATAATGTTTTGCATAGATTAAGCACCAATACCCAGACAAAACCTTATCAAAGACACTGCATATATTACCTCTGCTGAAAGATGATTTCTCGTAGAGATATGTCCTCTAGTATACAGCAGTGCTCTGATAACAATTAAGAGGTTAATACATTCCTATTAAATGCCTGGGTGGAGAATGGCATTAAGATTTTTGCAATTGAGCAGGGTACTGTACCAGTCCAGTGCTAAACTACTTGTCCACCACAGGCCTCAAAATTCACGACGGCCATCGCGGCCATGGCCGCCGTATATTTTATTTTGGCCTCCAACAAGCATTTTTCACACACTTATCGAAGGCCACTTTTGGCCGACGATGTGTCAGTCAAGCTGCTCGGTACCTTTCGTACTAAATACCGACTGCACTTCTTCATCATTTCTTTTTTGCACAAGCAGTTACGATGCAGCGCTGCGCATGTGAACCATTTTCTTTCACATTAGTACTGTTCTGTTGATATTTGATTCGCACACTATACGAGCCAATCGTTCATGTCCAATCGTTCATGACGATGCTATGCACAGACTAGACTATAATAGTACACTGAGTACAGTATTTCTGCAATGTACGTGTATACACACATTTGCAGATTTGCGGCCACAAGATCTGGCGTGCGTATTATTCGCCCATTGCTCAAGAAGCTGTAGACAAAGTCTTACGTTGAATATTATACTGTATAATGCTGCACAGATCGCATTCGCGACAATGCTGCTTCCAAAGTGCCCCAGATTCCCACATAAACGAATAACTAATAGAAATACGCAAACGCGGATCGGTAGAAGAATCACAGTGAAGCAAGAAGCAGCTCTCGCTGCATGCAGTTGGCGCTACTTGTTTGTACGTACGAACATACGTACGTACGCACAGTATACACGTTCACTATATATATAGTAGAACCTAGAGCAGGATACCGTACTGTGATTATGTTAGGCTTATGCTTAGGCCTGTCTGCTTGGAATCTTAACATTAAATGCATGCTTTGAGTTGTCTACCCCTCGTATGTTGTAGTGGTACGCATCTGACTTGTGAGGGCCTCCGATTTAGAATCAAAATGCAGGAATCGATCCTTAAGTTCGTGGCCCAGAAAACCACTCCCAGAGCGGGCGATGGTCTGCCAACAATGGAGAACCAAAAAGGTAGGGCAAGGCCTAGAAGTGTTAGTCCTCTTAAAACTAAAAGTAACGTTAGTAGTGATGGAAATACTGGCGATGAGCCAGGTCTTATCGAAACTGGAACAGAAAAAACACAACATGATGAGAACAAACAAACAAAAAAACCAAGACTTAGTGAGAGTGGCTGTAGAACTGCTCGCGTGGAGACTGTCAATAGATGGAAAAGGTCAGGTTTCAACTGGCTAGAATTTCAGGAAGAAAACGGAATTGTTAAAATGATTTGGTGCCAATACTGCAAGCAGTATCCCGATGTTGCTAAACGTGCTCTGCACAGGGGCCAACAACAGCTGACCGACTCAAATGCATACGTGACTGGAACACGCAACATTAAGTTAGTTTGTGTAAAGGATCATGCAAAAAGCTCAGGTCACATAGCTGCCGAAGGTGCACATAAAGTAGCTTCAATGTCAGTTAATGTTACACCGATAGGCCAATGTCTTAGGAAAATGCAACAAGATGATGAACAGAAGATGATCTACTTATTTGACATTGCATACAACATTGCAAAGCAGGAACTACCTTTCACACAATTTTCTACATGGGTGAATACTGAAAAGAAGCATGGTGTTCTTCTTGGCGACACATACATAAATGATATTCAGTGTAAAAATTTCATCAATGAAATTGCATTTCATATGGAACGAGATCTCAGAGAAGCAATTAAGCAATCCCCATATATTGGTATAATGTTCGATGGATCAACTGATGCCTCCTGCACCGAACGTGAAAACATTTGCATAAAGTACACAGAAAATGGATATCCAGTGACAAAATTTTTAGGGTAAGTTGAAATAACTTTTTGAAAATAATATAGGCCCTACCTTAATACTAACTGTAATATACATGACATGCATGGATAATTAGTTTGTTTGCCTGTTTTTTGTTGATGCACTGTGTATAGGTATTTTTTTTTTCCTCGGGGGGGGGGGGGGATATTAAACAATAATTAATGGACTGAATACAAAATGAAGAGACAACTGCCCCAAAGTTTTAAACTGTAGTGTTCACTAGGCCTGTTCAAATCACAAAGTTCTGTTATTATAAATGAATTCCTAGATGGGTAAATGTATCCTGATTCCTGTGCACTAGGCCTATGGATCAGTATAAATATAAAGGGCTTTTTATATTCAAGTCTGGTGACAGGTGTCAAGAAAGAGAGTGGTTTAAAGAAATGTTACCTAAAGTTGCTAGCTGGGCGACTGGATCTAAACATTTTAATTGTGTATGTATGCATAGGACCATGTATTTGAGACATTGATTTATCTTTTACAGATTTACAATTTCATAATTTGATGGGGTTTTTTTTTCATAGAATTACTGAGCCTGAGTTTTGCCATGCTGATGGTATCCTATCTTCACTTCATGAGAAGTTTGATGAATTTGAAATCAACTTACCTGCTCAGTTGGTTGGTGTTTCTGCTGATGGTGCATCGGTAAATTTTGGAAGTAAAAACGGCATTTTGACAAAACTTTCAAGCAAAATGCCCTGGATTATTAATACTCATTGCACTGCACACCGACTTGAATTAGGAGTCAAGGATGCATTCAGGAACACATACTTTGATGAGGTACAGTAAATTTTTTAAGCTATTTTTTACTTTTTATTATCACTTATCAAACAAGTAAACAAATAAAAATTTTCCCACTGACATAATCCACTAGACAATTATTTATTTTTTTTTTTCATTATTTGATTTTTCCAGATAGATGAACTATTACTGAGGGTATACTACCTCTATCACAAATCACCCAAACGGTGGCGAGAATTACAGAGACTAGCTGAGATTGTGAAAGAACCAGTCATCAAACCAGTGAGGTCTTCTGGAACAAGATGGGTGTCTCATAAACAAGCAGCCATCCAAGCCCTTCTCAGAGACTACCAAATTATTATTAACCATTTTGAAGATATGTCATCCAATGAACGCCCAGACATAAAAGGAGAAGATGCTGCACGGATTTCTGGATACTTAAAAAAAATGAAAACCTTCAATTTCATCTTTTGGTGTCATGTATATCTTGATATATTAGATGAACTTTGCCACTTGTCTCTTGTCTTTCAGAGTGATGATGTCCCCATCAGTCAGTTAGCTGATGTCATTGAAGGTCGTCTTGCAGCCCTGAATCTTCAGAAAACATTACCTGCTTCTAATTCAAGGGTTGTAGAAGAACTTTTAGTAGATGAATCTGTAACAGATGTTTCATTCAAAGGTGTCGTTCTTTCTGTCAAGCAAGATTTTCTGCGTAGCAGAAATGACAAGAAGAGTCAGTTCATTAGTGTGTTAACTACCAAACTAAGTGAGAGGTTTGATTCCTTTCTTTCTAATTCCATTTTACAGAGTTGTTGTATCATAGATCCAGCCAAATGGCCATATGCCTCACAAGACACAGAATTTGACATGTATGGAAATGAACAAATGAAACAACTTGCAAATCATTTTAGTTCAGTCCTGGAGGCAAATGGCTGTGAAATTGATAAAGTGATCCCTGAATGGGTGAGGCTAAAGAGATTTGTGAGAAAAAACATCCCAACTAACTCCAGAACTTCAAAGGCTGTATGGCCTCTTATCCTCACAGACATTACATGCAAAGCAAATTGTTTTGATAATGTTTCACACATTATTAAAATTGTACTTTGTTTACCCACAGCTAGTGCTCATGTTGAAAGATCCTTTTCCCTGTTGAAGAGAATTGTGACTGATTGGCGGTCCTCATTAAATGTCAGGACCATCCAGTCTCTTATGAGAATATGCACAGATGGTCCAGATGATGTTAATGATTTCAATGCGAAACCTGCAGTAGCAGCTTGGTTCACCTCAAGCATTTGTCCTCGTCGGCCAAATATCAAACCATATGGCCCCCATTGCAGTGGTTCAGGTTCATGACTGTATTATCTTTATTAAGTATCCAAAAAGTGTTCAAAACGTTACTTAGTTGGAATAAAGATATGAAAACTAATACAACTCCTTGTTCTGTTCTTCTTTCAAGTGTTTTATATTTTGGCCTTGGATGAGAAAATTTTGGCCTTCGTTTAACACAAAAATTGTTGGTTACGAAGGCCATGTTTGGCCTTAGAGTGGGAAAACGAATTTTGAGGCCTGCACCAGGTTGCTAAACATTATCATGCCAGATTGCAAACCATCTGAGCAACACTTTAGGAGTCAGCTTTGACATTTTCAAGTGAGACCATCATTTCAGATATAAATTTTGTAGACTCCATGCTTTGTTCCCATAGTGTCTTAATGAATGGGGGAAACATAGCTTAAAAGGAGACAGGTATTGCGTGAACTTGTTTTAAGACGCACGATGCCAGATTGAAGACACGAGATACAAGTTTTGTCAAATTTTAAGCAACAGTTAAAAGAATTGTACAAAACTAAAACAGTCTTAGTTGACTACACTACTGTAGGATAGAAAAATTATCCTACTGTATATTTTGACCCAGCTATTCAACTCTGGACTTTCAGTTAGCAAGTTTCTCTACGTGTCTCTGCTTTTTTCAGTAGGCCATGGTTTTGATCACAATGGATAGATTTAATCTGAAAAGGTTACATGGTGACTTCATGCAATTATCAGACATGGTATAGGATGCGCTCAGTTCAAACTACCTCAGAACTTTTGGTGAAGAATCTTCTTCCTCTGCCACTTTCTTAAAGAATTTTACATAACCATCTGGTGTAGACAGTTTGTAATAAACATGGTGCTTTAGTGCTTACAGTATGAATACTTAATATGTAATACAGAACTGAAATATGGACAGTTTTTATAATTCAGACCTGGATTTTTAATTGCTAATTAACAGTGCTGTGAAGCTTTATTGCATCAGATGCCACTGCCTGTATTTACTTGGCCATATCACTGTTGACTTGTGGTCCCAAAACTGCTTAAGCATAGTTGAGATGCATGCAGGCAGAAGGTACAGTGGTATAATCTGACAATATTCAGTTTACCTAGTACCACACCTAGTTCTGTAAGAATTTATGGGCTAGGTGACACAATTTAGATGAGAAAATAAAAAATATGAATAGGGGGTATATTTTAGCAGCAAGAGTCTGGAAGAGGGGGAATGGTTGACATAAATAACTTTCTGTTCCTAGTGGCAATGGAGGACCAGGAAGAGGCTGTGAATACACCAAGGTCAAGAAGACAGACTGGTTCCTCCAATGTTTTACCAGAACTACCAACATCCACAAGGAAGAGAAAGGAATTGACCGAGGAGGAGAAGGAAGAAAGAAGGAGAAAGGTGATGAACTGATTCATTGCTTTATTTTTTTTATTTTTCAAAATATGCTTCCTGTAAACTATCATAAAGATGAACAAAATTGAAAAAAAAAAAAAACCATTTTCAAGGCCTTTTCTTTGAAATGGAGCTAAGTAGGAAGCCCTTTACTCCTAAAGTTTAACTTAACATGGAAGCCAAATGGGAGTCATAGAAAGGAGTGCTTTGTGTTTGAAAGACAAAGCTAAATCCTCAAAAGCTAAATATGAAACCATGCAACCTGTGACCTCATGCTTTTAACCCAGGTAGCCCTCATCTTGATTACATGGCTGGGAATTGACTGGCAGTTGTACACTGGACTTTGCAATTAATGAATGATTTAAAGTGAAACCATAACTCTCAGAAAATGTGACTCAAGCATAATTCAATTTAGAATCCTAGAAGCATGGGGTCATATATTCTGGAAGGATTTCAAGCTGCTGACAAAATTTTGAGCTCCTCCTCCTCCCCCCCCCCCCCCTCCGTTGTAAAAAGCTTATGAAATGAGTGTTTTCGACCAATTTCCAAACAGGAATACCTGTCTTCTCTTATACAAAACTTATACATGGGCAAAATGAAGTGGAGAGTTATACTTCATACAATCTTTTCCCACCATTCAATAACATTTCCTGATCTGATGACCTGATCTCCTCACAGAGACAAGAGGCAGCTGCCAAGAGGGCTAAACTCCAGGAGGAAGCAGAAGTCAGGAAGTCTCAAGAGAGAAGAAGGAAACTGTGAGTGATACTTTAGGCTTTACATTCTCTTCACCCTTAAAATAAATAATCATGAAAGAGTAAAGTAATAGTATAAATTTTGATTTCAAGTGTTTCAGCCAGGAGGTTGGTTTTAGAACCTCCTTGGTTTCAGCACAATCAGATTACCTCATGCTAGCAACTTCCATGTAATAGGACATACAGTTAAGCCGCGGTCACACTACAACGAATTCGGATCGGATTCCGATCCGATTTTTGCGAGTTTTTATTAAAATCTTCTCCATTTCGGGTCGGAAAGAACCCAAAATTTGCCAACCTGTGTAGTTATATGATTTTTATCGCAGGATTACGAAAACTAAATTTTTACGAATTATTTCGTGACGTCACACCGACAGACAGCTTTTATCGGACTACGCGTGTCAGATAAAAGCTGTTTGTCGGTGTGACGTCACGAAAAAATCAGTTAACATTTTATTTTCATAGACCTCTGATGCAAATCATATATTTACACTGGTTAGCAAATTTTGGGCTCTTTCTGACCAGAGATGGAGAAGATTTTAATAAAAACTCACAAAAATCGGATCGGAATCCGATCCGAATTCGTTGTAGTGTGACAGCGGCTTTAGATAGGGTGTAAAGCCTCAACTTATAACCTCTTGGTTTAATCTAGCAGTACCCAAGGGCTTTTTTCCAGTTGTGGGGTACTGGATTGTTTTCCCTTACTCCATTGCTTATGTGGAGCATCACACACAATGGCAGTAGGTTCCATTTTTAAAGTCTTTGGTATGACTTGAACTGGGAATCGAACCTAGGCCTTCCGTGTGAGAGGCGGATGCTCTACCGCTAGACCAAATAATAGGACATACAGGGACAGACACATATTAACATTATGCAAAATGTCTATTAAAGGGTCATATGATGCTGTCAAATAGGTGTTTATTGACAGAAGCTTTACTCCTGAAAGCCCATAATTTCAGCTTGCTTTTTTCAAAATCCTGCATTTATCCTTCTGTATTGAGAATTTTTAATCCTGCATTTATCCAAGTTTTGCACTTGGGTCCAATTGAAAGCCTAGTTTTGATTTAAATTTTCAGTGAAGAACTGTGGGATAGAAATAACTACACATCATCAAACATAAGTTTGGATTCAGAATCTGACGAAGAAGAGACAGGCCTCTCATCAGATGAAATGCTTGGAGAGGAGGAGGACGATGACAGAAGACAAGGAATCCGTTATGTAAGAGGAGATGTAACCCACCCAGAGGTCAAGGGTGGGGATAGCATTGTGGTCCATTGTGTTGGTAAGGGACTTGATTTTGTTATAATTTCATGAGAACATAGTTTGAAAGACGTGTGGTATGTTTATTACAGTCTGAAGAACCTTTGTCATTGCTGGAGTGAGGACATTTGTGAATGTGCAGTCAAGTGAGGGAGGATAGTAGAAAACCATTGTAAATAATAGTTGTAAGTTTAGTTTTCTAAATTTAAAATATTTTAGAACTTTGCAGCTCATGTGGTCAACTCTTTTTCATCAGATAAATGAAACAAATGCAAATGAGTATCCCTCTCCATCACTGTTATCACTTGCAACTCATTTCATGGTTACCACCTCTAAGGCCTAATTTCTCTGTTCTGACACCACTTTGTTAGTTACATGTAGACTTGAAGCTTTGAATTATGGATGCTTATTTTTGTTTTCATTTTACAGGATATTGAGCTAACTGGCTTTCGTTTTAGCCCTATCTAACCTTTATATCTAACTGTGACCTCCTTACTCTAACCCCTAAAATGTTGGAAGATAGAGGCATCATATTATATGGCAAGTCCCCCTCTCTAATTATTGTATATGTTTGCTGGCTCTGTTGAATTTGCCCAACAAATACACTTGTTTACATGTTTCATTGGTTGTGGCAGTAGTTATAAAAAGTTTGCTATTGAATAGTCCTTACTTTATGATCATTTCTGACTTCAAATTTCCTAGATGACAGTGGATCTTGGGGTCAAGGTGGCTTATTCACGGCTCTCTCAAACAGGTCTCAGTTGCCAGAGACACAGTATGAATTGGCTGGACAGATGAAAGGTTAGTTCAGACCCATTAGAATAAGATAAAGAATTGATTTGCTTTTACTGTTGAAACCTTTGTTTGTGTTCAGACCATGAAAATATTTTAACTTGCTCTGTCAAACTTGTGTTTTATGAACTGCAAAATGTTTGAGAAGACAATGTAATACTTTCCCTTCATACAGTTAGCAATGATTAAGTGACTTGGGTAAGTAAATCATACAAATTATAGTGGATAAAAGCACTCTGTTACATCTCTGCTAAAAAATTTACAGAAACAATGCTGAAAATTGTTTAGCATAGTGGATAAATCAGTAACCTTTGTAGCCAAAAGGCCTGGTTTTAAGTATCAGGTCACCTCAGAACAAAGAATCTAAAATTAACCTGTTCCTTTTGGCTTGGTGCTCAGCGTAAGTATTAAACACTGTTTTTGAACTTGCAATACATGGATAATGAACCATTGTAAGGGTAAACTGTGAACTCCTGTCCTGCGATCTTGTTATATGGCCACTGTAGGCATTTGATGAACTTTAGGAGTTGACAGATTGAGAACAATTTATTTATAGCCCTCAGAGGAGCTCTCATAGAGCATGTATATGGTTGCATTATAAATCCCCAGAGTTGTTATTATTTTTATTATGATAATTGACATTACTGTTATTTTATTATTAAGATAATCATCATTATTTTTCTTAATAGAAGAGAAAATGGAACATGTTGTGATATTGATGAATCCAGAGTTTTTGGAGTGTTTCATTACCATATTGCATCCATTTAATTTTTTTTTTCTTTTTTTTTTAGATCTCGCTCTAGGAGATGCCCACCTAGTATCAATGGATGACAGAGTGAGCAGAGACACAGGGAACGATTATGTAAGTCTGATTGGCTGCAAGTCTTGCATAAGTTTAGCTTGAGGTGTTTGCAAAGTACCAGTGGTTTGTAAATTTTTTTTCAAAATGTTTTAAAAGAATGTTTCTCCCAATAAATGGTGGCATTTACAACAAGTAAGCAATTCCTTTCAGGTGGCTCTGATCGTTGCCCAACATCGGGACCGTAACAACACCGTGTCTGGTATCAAACTGACAGCCCTGGATCAAGGCCTGCAGAGAATTTACAAAATGGCTAAAGAAAAGAAAGGTATGTCCTTTAATAGTAACCTTGCTAGAATTATAACAAGGAAACATCAGTATCTGACTTTTTTTGTGTTTGTTAGGTTTTGGAGAAAATGCAAGATTTGGTGTAAAAAGGTCTTCTCCTGTTTTGATGGCCCAATTGTTCAAGTATATTATGTCTTAACCTTTCATTTTTCTCAAACCAGCTCAAGGAGCTGTTTGAGCTATTGTGATCCGCCACCGTCACTCTGTCTATCTATCTATTCTTAGATATCTATCTATCGAGGATCGAATCCTAATCGTATCTATCTATACTAAGTCTAGTCGATCTATCTCATCTATCTATCTATCTATCTATATATCTATCTATCTATCTATCTATCGATCTATCTTATCTATCTATCTATCTATCTATCTATCTATACTATCTATTTTTAC
>JAIZAY010000480.1:7500-44410 GCA_029531755.1 Holothuria leucospilota | reverse complement strand
ATAAAAATTGCCGTTTCTTACATTAAACATTTGAACAATTTTTGTTTACTTTCTCAATTGACCAGACAAACAGAAGGACAAAATAATGAAACCTCCCGCTATATTTTGGGTTGATATTTCCTTCCCCTTTCACTACTTGTAAACAAGTGATATGACTTGTCACGTTGTAACTGTGCTTGCAAGTAGCAGGCCGGTAACCAAGGGGGGCATTTGGGAACCAGCCCCCGCTCCTTGGTTTGCCCCCCCCCCCCGATCTGCGGGCCTGATAGTAGGCCCCTGTGCAAAAGCATTCTTTCAAATTTTGCTATTTCTCCTTATACATAAAGTGACAAAAGTTACCCTTAGATTCCCAATTCCCACCGGTTACGGCGTAGTGGATCAGAACAGTGGGACGTGACGTGGCTGCACGAGGAGTTCTCACAATGTTATGAGTTCCGTGCATCCTGAGTTATATGTTTCACACAGCACTTACATATATACAGTGCGTATATTGTCGCATCTGCATGAACGAAACTTTGAATTTGTTTTCGTTAGGATGGGCTTACTGTTCCGACAATTGAAGGCTCAAGGGTATTGTAAATCCATTGTAATTTTAAGTGAAATAGAAGGGACTCTGACTTATCCCCTGACAAATTGCAGTTGGTTATATGAACCATCAATCGTATGATTCTTAGGCTTCATTTCATAGAAGGTTGTTTCTTGCAAATCTTGAATGAGAATATCACTGGCTGTTATGCTTTTAATGACTACCGGCCAAGTATCTGCAAACATGAGGGAACTTTGAATTTTCATGACCACCAGAATCTGACGGCTTATTTAGGTCTCAGATCACATCTGATTAATAGTATCCCAAATATCACTCCCCCTTTCCACGACACAATGACTACTTATTAGAGGTTTATTATAATATCATATTTAGGTATACATATCGTGGCTTGTTTCGGGTATGATTATAATAATTGTTTCATAGGCTCAATAATGTGGTTTGTGGGTTACAAATAAAGTCAGCATGTGAAAATTAAGCCCATGGTATGAGCTCTCTCAGAAATTATGGGACTACAGAAAATCAGAAATTTGTAAAACTGAATTACTCCCCCAACTCAGATAATGTCAGTAATAGCTTTCTAAGTCTATATCCTAGTCAGTGGCATACACAGGGGGAGAGGACAAACTTGGCCATGCCACTCTCTCTGGGACGCCAATTTTTTAATTTTTTTTTTAGTTCCTAAAATACTTGAATTTTGTAGCACAAATTTCATTTCAAAATGTAGCATATGTGACATCAAATTGCATGTAAGGACACCCAATATTTTAAATATTTTTAAGGGAGAGGGGACTCACATCCCCTCCCCTTAGACCCCTTCCGGGCTGGCGATCACACAACATACTACCCCCCCCCCCCCCTTGAGAGAAACTGTTTGTATGTTTCAATGACTTGGTGAGATATTATGTGAAAATTTATGCTTGTCTATTTAACCAAAACTTAATGCCCCCTCCTGAGTTTGGTTTGCCCCCTGCCCTCCAAGTCTGGTTACGGGCCTGACAAGCAGTTTAAGACTTAAGTTTTCCTTTCAAGATAAAAAGCACAACTCTGGGTGAAACACTATGCTTTTTGGGGCAATCGAGATGACGAAAGAAATCAACATTAGGCCCTGTCAAACACTTTAATATATTTCCTTTTGTGTATTTTCATTGAAAGCATTACACATTACCTACACAAATGACCGTTGGAAGCTGTCTAATAATGAAGGGGCTAAGACCCTTTTACTCTTAAATTTTGGCATTTTCTCAGGTAATATTAGCAGTTCTGGATCACAGCTAATGATGATTAATTGAAGGTAGCAAAGTTTAAAACTGAACATTATTGGTAGTTTCAGCCCCAGCCCCTACCCTTCCTTTAACTCCTCCGGCTTGACGGATACAGTGGGAGGAGAAAGTTGGATTATGGTGACCAAGCGGTATGAGTCTTCGAGCAGCGCCTTAGCCTGAGGGCAGCGGGGCGACTGCCCCCTGAGATTTCCAAATCGAAAATGAAAGTCGACCTACTTGTGAAAAAATATTGCCACGCTGAAGAATTCACTGCCCAAATTTTGATATCAAGGCCCCCAAACCCTGCATGGCCAATCGCATATTAGAGTTCCTTATTTTCCATTTTTTCAGAGGAAGTCCCTGGACCCCCCTTGTGGATGCATTCCTATGCCAGTTTCTTTTTTCCTGACTAATGAACCATCTTTCTTTCTTCAACAAGATACATTACTTGGGCACACCAACATAAACGTTGGTTGCAAACAAAATAGCCTATGATTACCTGTAATTATTAGCTAAACTCGAATAGCTGTTAAAGAAACCATTTAATTTCCAAGGGTATAAGCAGTCGCAAACTTATTGTGAGAAAAAAAAAACAGCTAAAAAAAGCTATATCTCACAATTGTCTTCTTGTTTTACTTCAGGTATTAAATCATGATATATGAACATAAATATTGCAAATTCAATGTAGACCAAGGAGTTACTCTATATTTCACACCTCAGTGAGAAACATAGTGTAGCACAATCCTCAAAAGCCATTAAAGAAGTAGGATACCCTAGCATATATAATCAAATAAGGATAACTACATATTCCCTTTAAATCAAATGTATCTTTTCTTCTTGAAATCTTGATTCGTTTCTAAAGCATGCAATACAGAAGTACAGAATAGTATGATGCAACTTTGAAGGTCTAAAATGTGTAATCCCCCCTATCCGAAAAACATTTCGACCGGACATTTTCTCGCAGGCCTACCCCAACGGTTACGCGCCTCAACTAATGGTGGTTCCCAACGTGGCATATTAAGAGGGCTTGGGGGATTTGGAACAGGGTACTAACCTTGCAATGCCAAAGCCGAAAAATTCAATGAATAATTAAAACGCCAGATAATGTTATCAGTCGAAATCTTTACCAAAGGTATCAATTATTTCAGATCTAGTAAAACTTAGAACAAGAACTATTTCTCAAAGAGTGCATTTGCAATCCCTCCCCTAAGGCGGTATCCCCTTCATGATCAATTAACCCTACCAAAATAGAAATTTCTGTAGGCACGCCACTTGGTGCTCCGCTCTTGAACTGCCCTCTTGAGTTTTCGTCCAGTCTACAATCTGCAGGAATAGGTTTTTATATTTATCCAAAAGGATTGTTAAAGGTGATATTTCTCCGCATTCTTCCGGAACAAGATGTACTACACTATATTCAAGTAGTTGAGTTAAACACTTTTTCCACCGCCTCATAAATTGAAGTAAATAGGTTTTAGTGTAGTACTGAGAGTTTTCAAAAATGATCAAATGAATAATGAATTAAAATGTCTGGCGCTATTAATTTATAAAGACCTCCTTAGCTACGATCTGAGGAAGTTTTAGTAAACCAACGGTATGATTGTTATTGTGATGGTCAGATGGTAACGAAGTAGGTGAAATTCCGGCAGGGATAAGTAAAAGTGTAAAGATTGCCTGAATTTTCTACTGAGTGCCCGAATTTTTAATAGAATGCCCGAAAAATGTGCAAAAATCTTCGCGCGCTTCCCGCGCATGTAGTTCGATGTCTATTTTGTGCACCTAAACTGTAACGAAATTAGAGCAACTTTTGAGATTCGGGCTAAAAATGTTCTGCCCCCCCCCCCCCAAATTGGTAGAGTCCCATACGCCTATGATAATGATAATAATCAGTGACTTAGCCACAATTTATCTCACAGGGGGCCATGCAATATGTTGCGTGATTACTGGTCTGGGGGAGAGGTCTAAGGGGAGGGGGTACAAGTCCCCTTTGAAAATATGTAAATATTTGAGGGACCTTAGATGCACTTTGGTGGAATGTTTGAGAAAATATTAAGTTAACTCCTGCCATGGTTTTGACATATTAAAGAGTCTGAGGGAGTTAAAGGCTGTTCAATATTTAATCGGCTAGCACTTAGGACTAAGTGGCTAAGTGGCTGCCCCAGACCCTCCCTGCCTTTTAAGCCTATGTTTTCAGTCCAAGCACCGTTAGTGTTTACGATCCCTTTATAAATAAATCTTCACAGCGATGAAACAAATCAACTAACTAGTAGTTCCCCCCCCCCCCACCTCCCACTTTTGAAACTCGATCTACGCCCCTGGTCTTGACTACGTCAAATTATTTGCCTGCACTGCTTGACTTAAAAAATGTTAAACAATAAGGTTAGGTCAACAAATGACTTCATTTTATTTCGCCAGGGTATAGCCTGTACTAGGCTCTAAATACAGAGTTCAGTCCGTACGATCAGGACAATGACAACAGAAGCTACGACTGTGCTAAAGAAAAATCGAGGGGGCTGGTGGTACGGCGGCTACTATAATGAATTTGAAAAGAGCTATTGTTATAATTTTCAGCGTGGAGGCATTCCCATATATTGTACTTATACCAATGCAAACGGTGTCTACAACGGCGGCAAAGGAGAGAACATCTTTGATATATGGATTTTTAATGATAAGTGCAATATAACATATACAGAAATAAAAATACGGCGATTTTTGTGAAAAAGAAACATCGAGAGTCGAGACTTCTTAAATAAATCTTAAATAAATATTACAGAAAAGAAAAAAAAAAACACTTGACCAAAGTGGAACATAATTAAGAAAAGCTGATGCTCTAGGTGTATGGCTTCTTGAAATACAAAGCAATTATTCTTTGGACACATGGATGTTTAAAAAGAAACAGTTACCCGAAAGCATTGTTTATTATTTGAATTACATTGTATTGGATTAATTAAAATCGGATGACGCTGTGGTTCAACTTGGGTGGACCGATTACAGGATATTTAAAAAGAGATTCTTATTTTAATGTTTGAAATTCATTAGATAAAATTCATATTGGCCATTATTCCAACAAAGTCTCTAAAATATTTCAAAATGTCAAATGAGTCAGCAAATTCGTCAAAATTTATCTTTTGAAACTTTCGTGCAGTGTGTCAGTTTAATTCAATTGACATTGTTGATGGCACAGCAATATATTTACACATTGTGGTTCCTAGTACATATTTATGCAAGATAAATAAAGACTCTTGTTAACTTTTATCGCAACTTTTCTCAGTGTTTCGGAATTTGAGCTTTGAGTGACAAAGAAAATGTTGTCATAGATAATTAGAATTTATTTCAAAATAAGTAAACATAAACAATAGTGTATAAATAGAAATATTGGCTCTACGAACACGAAATTCGGTTAGTAATGCACTATTTTGTAATATCTATCGAGCTAAATTTTCTTCAGCTTTAGTAAAATTACAACAGACATTTTACTACTTGCCCAGGGGCGGATCCAAGGGGGGTTTTAGGGGTTTAAACCCCCCCTTTGATTTTCGAGGATTTTTTTCATTTTGTATAATATATTGTTTATTTTACCCGGTATGTTTTGAAGGTTATTTTCAGTTACAACAATGCAATTAACATGCCATAATAAGTTTGCTGACAGCGTATTTTTCCTTCTATCGTCCCGATTCTCTCTCGTTCAAAATCCTTATAGAGTCAGTGAGTCCTTCAAGAGGAGGTCCAGCTCTATGATTAGCTCACCAAAGAAACGTAATGTTTCCATGGAAATGACAAACATACTGAACATGAAACATGAAGATGGCCTAAGTATAGATTGTAAGGTCTAAGAAGGGTCAATTTTTCTTGGCTCACGCCGCGCCAACCGATGGTCGCGCTCCGCTTAGATAACGAGACAACCAAAAATCCCATGCATGTGATCAAGCCTATACCACTTGAATTTTGAGGCCCCAATATCAAAATACTTGCAGAAGATTTCAAAAAGAGAAACCAAATTTTCTCTATTGAGCACAAGCGGCGAGTAACTTTCAGTGAGTCACTAGGATCGTTATCGGCATTGGCGTAGCCAGAGGGGGACCACGGGGGCCATGCCCCCCATCGAATTCTGAAAAAATAGGAATTAAAAACAGTTGTCGGCTCTCCAGAACTCAGTGACGTGACTGAAGTGATGATATGTCGGGATATACAAGATACCTATAATGTACGGTATCCTAGAACCGTCAAGTTACCATGTTATGATAACTAAAATAGGCAATCATGATACCAGGGATGGGTCTGGTTTAAATGGTATAGAGTGACCTTACTTGGTCAGTGGCGTAGGAACCGGGGGGCATGGCTCCCCCCAATGTGTTTTGACGGGGGCCAAATGTCATTTTGGCCCCCCAAAATCGCGATAGTTTACAGTTTCGTTTTACCCGT
The DNA here is from genome assembly GCA_029531755.1 of Holothuria leucospilota. Lineage (NCBI taxonomy): Eukaryota > Metazoa > Echinodermata > Holothuroidea > Aspidochirotida > Holothuriidae > Holothuria > Holothuria leucospilota. The sequence goes on along the minus strand of JAIZAY010000480.1, from coordinate 38,182 downwards.
TTTTTGCTCTCATGAGAACAATTTCTTTAATAAGAACCCAAAATTTTCGGCGCGCTACGCGCGCTATAGAGCGACCCTAGTTTCTTCAATAGTTCCATTCTGCATAGCTAGATAGCGCAAGTCCTTTCCACCTTTCCAAGCAACATGTAGAGAAAGTAGTTTATGTAGAGGTCGTAAATTCATCTCATATCTCAAAGCTTAGTTACTATTCTCTTGTGTGTGTCATGCGGTACGTTCAGATGGTGAGGGACTCACGGAGCAATGTTTGGCTACCGGTATTTCATCGGGTAGTCGGGATGGTTTCGATACAATGTATATTATCTCCCATATGGTCTACAACCTGTCAGCCCCTAGAGATTTTCTTTCTTCTTTTTATTCTTAATGATTACATATGTTTTTTGTGAAAACATACCAAAAATTTCGAGCGCTTTGCAATTTTTCACTTTAGATTCTGGGAAAAAACATTTAAAGAACGCGGAGCTATGCTTTTCTAGTTTACACAAATTTTATGCAATATATATATGCCCCGAATGACATGGTCTTAGTACGCAGGTTTTCTTCAAATTCCACCTCACCATTACCTGACGGCAATGGGCCGTCGGAGCTTCGGGTCGCTGCCCCCCCCCCTTCCGAGCAAATCCTGGCGCCACCTCTACTCAACTTGATAATAGACTCTGCGTGTGGATAATCTCCAGTCCAATTAAACCACTGAAATCCATGGGGATAACTCCACTCTGAATAATTTTGAATAAATTCGGATAGATTGTGACAAACTTAATGTGTTTTAGAATAAATTCAAATCAACCTTCACAAATTTTCTACAAAAATTGCACATCTCGATGGCTGCTATTAAGGCCGACGAGTGCCATTTCCGGCGATGTGGGCTGTATTAAAATCTCAAATTTTCTTGGTACGCTCCGCGCCAACCTATGGTGGCGCTCCGCTTAGATAGTAAACGAGAGCCAACGCCAACAAAATTCCCCAGCCCTCCAGAGCCACCAAAAAAATATCTTAGCTACACCACTGCTAATGTGTTGTTGTTGTTGTTTCCTTTTTCTTTAAATATACTACTTTGAGCAAATATTAAGTTGGAGTGTGGAAAGGGTCGGGGTTCAAGGTCGAGAAATCTCATCTTGTCCCCCACCCCCAATGTCAAACATCTTCCTACGCCGCTGTTGGTAGTAAGCCATAGCTGGTATGCTATTGCTAGACGAGTTTCGACCATGGAAGATAAGTACTAGGTCTCATCAGTAGCGGTAAGGTGAAGTCGGCGATAGAATGCCAACGAGTTGACGTAGAAATTTGGTAAACCAATCGTGAAATCTGAATTCTCCTATTTTTCGATAAGCTGGTGAACAGCTAGCAATAGAGAAAAACAAATCGGTTGCATGATAACAAGACCCCCTCCCAAAAGCAGTACTTCACTTGATGGATGATTTCAGAGTGTTACGATTCAATGCTCCTTTTCGGGTACTGTATGTCGAGTTTGTGCCAGTAGTGGTTAGAAATATCACGGGTGAATGGATATTTACGTAGCACAAGACTGCGTCTATGAATGGTTTACAAAGGATAAAACTGCGGTGAAAGAAGCAAGGATGTAACCGACTGGATGTAAAATTATTTTTCCAAAATTCTTTGTAGGTGTTGAAAGTTTCCTGAATTTACAGAAGGATATGTTCCAGTTTTAGGAAGTTTCTCGAGTGCAGATAAACCTTGATAGGTTGGTTTTCTCCCTGGTAAAGTATAAAAAAATTCTTTTGGGATTTTTATATTAGCTTTGATAATACACATGTCTCATCGGTATGACCAGAAAGGCGAAAAATACTCACGATGTGAATTTCTTCAGATAAACAAAGCACACCTCCGATACGAGTGATGTTCCCATGAAAATAGAAAACGCCGTTATTCAGTGTATTTGTATTCGGAAGAGATTTGGTAAAGTTGCTGTGGCACTTTAAATGAAATTGTTACAAACGCATAGTACGACCAGTGTTCCGATGGGTTGGAAGCGTAGTGCGCGTAAGGACTTACAATTCTGTGTTGTTAAAAGGTAAAAACTTTAGCAATAGCACAATCGCATAGTCAACCAACTACATAAATTAGACCCTACCTACACTGGTTTCCTGAAAATTTACTCCTATACACCATGAGATATAGATTGGCTATTTCTGTATCAAATTATTTTATCCCGATATATCACTACTTTGGTCACTTCACTGAGTTCTGGAGAGCCGACCATTACCTCTAATTATGCCAGTGCTCAACCCATGGCTTTATTAACATTCTGAAGCGAAAACTATTGGCTATGTTCAGTTATAACGCTTATGACTTTTGGTAATTTGTTTGACATTTTACTATGACTGATTTACACCAACAGCCCCGGAAAAATCTGCATATTGGCTAGTGTCTACCTGGAGAAAGGCCTGACTACACAACTACACCAATGTACTGACAACCTTTGATTTGCTAAGCATAATTTTTCTTATGACAGTTCAGGGCCGGATCCAGGGTGCGTACGCATCCCCCCCCCCCCCCATTCTTTGCAGAACAATTTTTTTGTAATGGAACGAAAAAATGACTTCAAATGATGCTAAATGTTGCACCAGATTGCATCTGAGGGTACTTAAATATTCAAAAATTTCTCAAAGGGGGAACCCCCTCCTCTTTGACCCCTCCCCCCAGGCCGGCGATCAGGTCCTGCGGTTGGCCACCCAAATAAAAAATCCTGGCTACGCCAAAGGTTATCGGGCTGTAGAGCATGCATCTCGCACAAGAGCTTGTTTTTATACGGATCAAAGAGCCTAGGAAACGCGTGGGAAATGCCATTTCCTGGAATCTGGGGGTCTTCTGGACCAAAAACTTTCTCTGTACGCTTCGCGCCAACTCATGGTGGCGCTTCGCTTAGATAGTAACTATATCGCAAAACCCCCCCTTTGGTCAAAACCTGCATCCGCCCCTGTTGCCCCTATAACATATATCCATGAGACACATGTAATGCATGATCGGAGTACAGGCCTTACGCATATGACGTCACAGTTGTAATTTTTCACCAGACGGCTGATTTGTTTACCGTTAGTTTACTCGCGTAGTCTTCTACGTGAGCGTGTAAAGTCTACGTCCTAGATGCAGGGTGCTTCATTGTGTTACCGCCAAAATCACGTCTTATGACGTCAATGAATGAGGTCTATAGCCCACTAATACAATAGCTTTAAGTAAAACCTGTCCTTATTTCCTCTCAATGAAGAGCAACTTCTACCCATAACAACTTCCCTTTAACATGACAGATTTTTTTTTCTTCAGTCAGGGAGAATGATGTAATTAGACCTCCCTGGTTCAATCAGGGAGGTGTGTCAAAGTAACACCTCCCTGGTTCAATAGACTTGAATAATTTGATACTCTCAATGCACTAGCCCGGAATTAGTCTCGATTTCTACCACCATTAGTGGCTATTAATATTGGAAGTAGCTGGCAGCGGACAAAGTAACATGTTTACAGGAATCATTCCAAATAATTAAAGCTTCAAGTAGACACTGATCTGTTTTAACAGCAACGCTTAACAATCATTACTTATAGGTCTACGCTTTTACTTGCTGAGAATACTTAAGCCTATAGTTTGTTAGTTAGTTAGATGAGGTTTAACGGCCCAGTTTCCAACCAAGCCTATAAGTCGCTCCCTTTGGATCGTTTTTGCCCCAGCCTCCGTCATCTTCAAAAGTAGTAAAAGCGGCAGGAGGCCGGCAAATGCTATGCAATACCACGAAGTGGGTCTTGGGGTCTTTTGAAATACAACACTATAAAGTTGAATTCCGTGGTACCTGACCATCAAGATAAGTTCGGAAAGAAACATTTTCCTTTAGGAATCCTGTGCTGTAATGCAGTATGAATACTCTGCTAAACCTCTACTCAACGCTGTGTCACTAACTAACTTAAAGTGTACCTTAATTAAGTCTAGAATTACAAGAATATATATTTTAAAGGTTGGAAAATAAAGCCTAATCATCCAATTCCCATCTTCACAGCTTAGTCTATTGCTCAGATATAAAATGTTAAAAGGTATTCACTTAATTTGAAAAAGTCAATTGCGCAATCATCTGTGATGTCCTTCTTGTACAACTCACATTACCTGCTTTAGTTTCCTATTGAAATTAAAGTGTTTACATAACCTTCAAAAATTAGTAATTTCTTTGCATAACATGCCGTATGGAGAGGGCTTGTATAGTCAAGTCATCCCATAACAGTAAGGTAATGACCACATTTCGAGGCAAGGTACAACGGCTTTTAAACAAAAAAGAAGAAAAGTAATTTGAGTTGCAAAAGGATGACATCACAAATTATTGTATAGTCCACCATTTTAAATTGAGTGAATAAGCTTCAACATTTTATATCACACCTCAGAAATGTCCTGTGAAGATGGAAGTTAAACCATTTGAATTCATTTTTCAAGCTTTGTGACATATATTTTTTGAAATTTTTGCCTTTAGGTGCACTTTAAACTAACAAACCGAAAAAAAAATACTGTTGATATATAATTGCTGCTGTCAAAATGCTGGCGTTTGCTTGAATTTATTTTGAATAAAATTATATATTTTTCTTTAAAGAATTTGAATCCTCCAAAGTAGACAAGCATAGCCGCTGTTCTTTTCCAGCCCGTTACCGGCGTCCCCTAGCGGACTACTGTGCACCCCATACTTCACTACCTGTAAACGTTGGTCCCGGTATGAATCCGAGCAATATTTTATCAAAAAAATATCCCAGAATGCGTTTAGTAATTAACGTATTTGTTTCCTGTAAAACTTTTTACTCTAAAATTACAGAAATTTCTCGCATTACTTGCGCTTTCGTCTACAGTTTTATTTGCTTTTACACCTGTATCAAAAATGTCGGCTTTATGAAAGCAAAGGTTACCCAATTATGCTATTGTTTTTCAGACTTGGTGTGATCCTGGAGACACAAAAATTGAATCGATGAGAAGTTCTATCCTCTTTTTTCTTAGCATTTGGAAGAGTTTTAAAACCAGACTCATAATCGTGGCAAATACACTTTGAAAAAAATTAAAGTGCCGCAATGCTGAGTCTAGGGGTGTTGGAGGTGGGTATCCCTCCTTGACAAACGGCCCACCTCCTTAATTTTACTCTGAAAGTCAAATACATTTTCGGTATGGAGGAAGCAAAATTCCCAATTGATGAATGCCATTTGATTGTCATCAAATTCAAAAGATGGAGAGCAGCTCACATTTCACAGCATGCACAAAGAGTGTTCTGATTACATAATATGGCCTTGTATGCCCACCAGGGTATGACCGTAAGCAATAAACTAGGTTTGTTTTTGCACAAGAGAGCAATCTTCCCCCTTTTTCCGAAATACGACGTGCAAAGTTGGTCTGAACCCCTCCCCTTTTCAGGAGAAAAGTATTCTCCAGAGAGAAACTACGATAGTCGCAGTTGCTAGTCGGTATACACCAGAAGTAGCCTGTTGAAATGGCGTGACAGTCGAAAACTTCGGCAAGTTTTTGTTGAATCTGTCGCCTCTCCCAAAACACCACATTACTATCTTTATGCTGTTAGCAGTTTATCGACTGCTTATCAACCAATTAATAAGACGGTATTATAGTTTGCGGAATCAGATTACCTGTTGATGACTAAATTTTACTAAAGTAAACTATTATAAAGTGACCATCTGGCAACATGAGTCCGAATAAACTCTGAAGAAGACCGAAGATGACACCAGAGAAGAATTGAAGAAATGAACTTTCCATGGTTAGATTTCACAAAGGCACTCAGACGATTAACACCGAAAATCGACAAACAGTCTGCCTCACCTTTGCAACTTCGGAGAGCATTCTGAGTCATTTTGCCAACGCGGTTCACGTACTTACAGAACATGTACGTCGATTCTACAATGTTTATCTCATACTACAAGTAGTATGGCAAAATGTTTTCTATCTTTCACTATATCATCCTACCTGTCACTCTATTTGTCTTGGGTGCAGATCTGTCTTGGATAATGGTGAGGACGCATGTCTGTTACCTGATACTATCTAAGTGGAGTGCGAGCATGGGATAGCGCGTAGCGTACAAGAAATTCTTTGGCAAATATACCTCACAGATCGCTGGAAATAATATTTCTCAGACCCAATGATGCTCCCAAACCTTCTTAACTTATTTTAGATCTCATGGCTTAGATATTTAGTTTGGAAGAATAGGCTAATCCAAGTAGACTTTGGTATATGATGGGTCTGGGGTCCTCTCGAAGAAAACAAATATAGTCTGCCGCAAATGTGATTTCCGTCCATTATTTAACAGCTGTAGATAAATAAAATAAAATGAGAATTGGTGATTCTTCTGCGGAGACAGTGTCAATAGTTATAATTCTCGTCCTTTATAGCATGTCATTTGCACAATGCTGGATCAAACGGCGCCAAAGTCCAATACAGAGGAATAAAAAAATTGGTCAAGACAAGTTGGTGGGGCACGATATATCATGTTCCCACCACTGAAAAAGTTGGTGGGGACGTGTCCCGCTGAACGAAGAATTTCAGGCATTAGATCCCATTTTAAGGTTGTGTACATACAGCTTAAAACACTCGGAAAGTGCCGTTTCCGGCCATCTGAGGGTTTGTAAATTCGATAAGTATAGCCCTGTTTCCTGCATTTGTGGCGATTTTCAACTTCTCTGTATTTCAAGAGAAGGGGAAATGCCCACCAGAAATGCACACACGTTAGGCCATCTGTGGTTATAGGCTTGAAGCATCATTTCCTGTGGTTCCCGCAAACTGTTATAATAAGGTGGCACTACTAACTACAAACACATGATCTTCTTCGGTGCCCCCCCCCCCTCCTCGTGTGGTGCCGGTGCCCCTATATCAGAATTCCTGGCTACGGGCCCGATTATTTTTTTTTTACTCAGGATCCTCTACAATGTGTGATACAATATAAGAAATGGACGTTTTTGTCAAATTTCTTTAGCAGGGCAGTAGGGTTAATACATGGTCATGATGGCCTGAGATCCAAACAAGTTTTATGGCTGGGGGAAAACCGGATGTTTTAGACATATTAACATCAAGTGGACTTTCTGCAGATAAGAGCTTCTCTAGTGCCTGATACTGGTAGGTATATTTCTTACTTGCACCTTCAGGAGTCGATTAAGGTACAGACCTTCCATCGGCCAGAATACATGAATGACCGCAGTCAATGCCTTGTTTTGAATATAAAATGGTCCTCTCGGATATATTTGTTATCATTTCATATTAGTTAGTTGTGGCCCCTGCAATTTAGCGCTCAAGCTAGCTATGATGTGTCTATCCTTTATCCAAATTATCGTGGTACTCTTCATCCTTCAAGCACGATACTAAATCTGCTTTGGAAGATAGTCGTGTTCAATCGTAGAAACTACATCAGAGAAATGCCGACTAATCTCTATCAGTCATTACACGTGACCTCATGTTAATCCAAATGTTATAATTAAGGGTTAGGTTAGGTTAAGGTTAGATGAGGTTTAACGTCCCAGTTTCCAACCAATTGGTTCAAGTCGAGACGACCACAGCCTTTTTTCCAGTTGTGGCTCACTGGCTTGTTTTCCCTACTCCATTGTTTATGTTGAGCACCAAGCACAAAGGCAGTGGGTTCCATTTTTAAAGTCTCAATACTTAACATTTGCATAATTTTGATTTATAACAATTCACACTTTTATGCTATTACACTATAAGACTGTAGAAGAGCCGTATTCAAAAACTTAAACTTAATGTACTTTAACTGTACGAAAGGAAAGAAAAAAAAAACAAATTTATAAACTGGGCCAGGATTCCAGTCAACATGTAGAAAGCTTCATTGCCTTACTCCACATTAGAACGGTAATATTTTTATTCAAAGTGTCAACTTGATTTCCCAGAAATTACTTGATAACAGTCTGAAATGAGTTCGTATTTAAATGTTGCTTTCAGTCAAAACTTCGTAAGTCTTGGAGGATAAAGTTCACCTGCTTTCATTGGTCAAAAGAAACTTAGATGGGTTCACAAAATTTCTGTGGCAAAAAGAAGGTTAAAAATCTTTTTTCGTTATATTCTGGCCTTTCGTTGCTCCTGTAAAAACTATGTGCAACATCTAAAACTTTCCTCTCATTTTAGTTTAATTGCCATTTGCAGACAGCGCCACGGAGACTGAACCTAGAGACAGAGAAGGACATGCCTTTTTGAGCTAATACTGATGGGTCATCCGCGACATTACTTCAAGTTAGTTATAGGGCCTGGCGTAGATCATGCTTTGTTTTATTGAAGTGGTAGCGCTCAGCCGTTCTTGCCACTGAAAATCCTGTACTGTTCAAAATATCTCCAATATTTCCAACTGTTGACATAGTGTATTCACTCCCCTCGTCACTGATTCGGAATGCATTATACTTCACATTGCACGATGTACCATTGTCCAGCGTTATATCAATGCGGAGCTCATACTTCGCTTGATTTGTCAGGTAGGAGACTTTCTCATTACCAAGCCAAAGTTCCGTAGACAAAAATCCGAAACCTCTCTTGTAGTCAATCCAGTTTCTTTTAAAACTAACGGAACCATCAAGCCGACGAAGGATGACCTATCAACAAAATTAAAAGAAAAAAGGCGCACCACTATCCCGGTTGTGATTTTAAAGTTTTGTTTTGAAAAGAAGTTCCAGCAGACAATATCTGAATATGCCTCTGTGTTTAATAATTTAGCACTAACTTTGCCTGCAAATGGTAGCCACATTTATATCGTAAAGTAAGTATGCTTAGCCATTAAGATTTCATGTTCAGGATTTGACTACCACGTATTAATTTTAAAGTTAAGAAATTTGACAAATGCAATGAGCATGTTAAACACTATTAGAAAAAGGACACAACGTGTTTAAAGAAATGTTTGATTCCTCAGCACTGTGTTTAGGGAGTATACAAGCAATGCAGTAATAGCCAATTTCATTTCTTTGTGGTATACTTGTACAAAGTTTAAAAGCACTTAATAATAGTTATGCTTACAGTCCAGCCCCCGGAATCAATTTCATTGTCACAGAAAGCTTCAAATGGTTCTTCGTATCCATCTGGTTTTATGAGATATATACCACTCGATACTGATGACGAGCAAGAATCACGGACTTCAGTGCAATCTCTTGGATACTGGGGTTTTTGATAGAAGAAGAATGTCGATCCTGTATGAAAATATTGTAGAAGGATGGGTAGTAGTAGCCATTCCGACTCTAAAGTACAACAGCGTCACGCTAAAAACAACGAAAAACGCTCTCAATTTCATCGTACTCTCTTTGATTAAATTTTCGATCTAACCTCGATCATCTTCAGTTAAAGACTACAATACAGAATTGTATACAATGTTGCACTAACAGAAGGTAAGTAAAACAGCACTGAAGAAAAGAAAAGAAAGCTGGTAGACAAAAGCCTGGTCAAGGGTGACCAAATCAGTAGACAGTCACTGGGAACAGAACAGTAATGGAGAGGACCACTGGAGTAAACTACGGTTGAGTAGTTCTATTCATAAGAAGTCTACCAGTGGCCCACTCTTCCTTTCGAAAGGCATCCTTAGTTGTATGAAAATAGACAATCGTGAATATCTTTCACACTGTTAAAATGTGTAGTAAATTCCTTTTTTCTCGAAATCAGATATTCCGAATATTATCAGACTGATATAAATTATTTTCATCTGTTACAATTATATCCAGAGCAGGTGTAACATGAGAAAAGTGGACTTACAATTCGAGACAAAAACTTGTGTATAGATACATTTGTTTTGCTAAAAGATCAACTGGTGTCTTCCTGAGGAACCATTGCAAAAGGCAATTTGTAGACTTGATTTTAGGCAATTTGTAGATTTTGATTTTAAAACGACCCAGTCAATTGGTGCACGCACTAGGATTTTTGTCAATTATTTTACAGTACTTGGTATAATATTGACTAGATTTGGTTAATTAAAAACTAAACTAGTTAATTGCACGTATTTTTGATCCAAACTAGTAAAATATTTGACACGATTCCTGTAGATTCTACGGTTGATACGACTTTTCCAAACAGGAATTAAGAGACTTGTAAAGTATTTATTACAAATATTTATAGGCTGTAGACACTGGTTATATTGAAAAGTTATTTTGTTCAGAGGCTGTAAACCTTGTCTATAATCTTTACCTTGTCCGTCGATTGCACTCTCACTTGGCAACTGGTCATTCTAAACATAAAAGAATAATTGCAACAGTTATTGGTTTCGTTTCAAAGCGATATATAACTTGACCAATTTTAAAACCGAAACAAATACTTCGCTAACTGTCCAAAGAGAATTTTCCTCATCCTAAAGAAAGTATATGAGCGCTTTACAAACTGAAATGCTAACAGTGGTTTAAAGTGTGCTCATTTGTGAATGACACCTTTTGAGGTTTAAGTTCTTTTGTGTAGTAATTGAGTGAACATTTCGAAATAGTAAAGAGTATATATAATATATAAGAGTACAAATTTTAGCGAGCTTCTGACTCAACTAAAATTGATATCTTACAAATGCAATGGCGTTTAGAATTACAGTATCTACCATGATGAGATTAGATTAGATGAGGCTGAGCACCAAGCACAAAGGTAGTAGGTTCCATTTTTAAAGTCTTTGGTATGACCCGGCCAGGATTTGAACCCTAGACCTTCCGGCTGCAAGTCGGATGCTCTAACCACTACCATGATGAGATCTTAAAACTGTAAATAAATGAATAATATCTACAACCCTTCCTTTAAAGTAAGAAGGATGGCAATAATCTCATTCTGTTAGATCTTAAAAGTTTGAGCTGTATTCTTAATCATTGTCTGTACTGGCAAACCAATTTTCGTGATTCGTTGTATTCTTCCACTACATGTTAATCATCATCAAAACTCTGCTATTTGCGAAAGGATTCAAACATTGAGGGGCAAATCCAACCGAAATGATTCATGTGTTTTCTTTTTGCTCATCTGCATATGCAGAAATTATACTTTAACGTTGGCATCTCTTGATTTTTGGCAGTTATCAATCGTTTTAAAATTTTAAACAGTTCCATCATTTAGCTGTCGGCGAAACTCCTTTATCAAAGTATCGTTACAGATTCATGTGAAACAATTGGGCATTTGAGATATGAGACAAAAAATTAATGGACTAAAATTTTCAACAGCCATTATTTTTCTATTCACAATGGGGGATCCAAATGAATTCGCAAGAATGAAAAACAACTGTATAACAAATTGCATTTAAGTTAAAGGTTATTGCAATAACTTTTACATTAAATATCAACTCCAGGATGAGGTTCTCACCACAAGTACATATACTTCTACCGTCTTGAAAGATTGATAAAGTTTATGAATAAGACGCCGTTCGTTCATTGTTTTAAATAAATCCAACATTTTGGTATAAAAAACCTGACAACATTGTAGTTGTCTTACGTTTTATATTATTTTCCCTGAATCAAAACTGTTTCTTCAAGCTATGAGAAGTAATGGTTACTATAATGATATCAAATGATGAACCATATAATTGTTAATGATTTTCTGTAACGGAATCATTCAGTAATTTGTCAATATTTGAAAACATTTTTAGTCACACCCTTTTCTGTGATTATCATATGACTTTAATTTGCAGAATGTGTTTTCTCAAAGAGAAAATAATAATCAGTAGCGTGACACATTATCTGCGGCAAATTTTAAGCTAAGATAGATTATGGCTATTTTATCTAAGTGTGGTAGCGGATTCAGATTAATCACTTAAGCTTACTAATAAAACGAATTTAGTTGAAATATTGTTAGTAATACTTTCGTTGACTCTGACACAAATGAATGTAAAAAAAGCTACATAACAAATCCATCTCAGTGTAGAACTGTTCCTCGAACCTTTCCATTTGCCTCCATATACTTTCATTTCACACAGTTGCCGCGACTCGAGTGTTAATATGAGAAAGTTTAAAGCACAGCAAAAGTATCATTTCAAGTGGCGCATAGCATAGTAAGATTTTTCCTTAACGTCATATGCCTCCAAGTTTGTGGGAAATGGCAAATTTTATGCCTCGAAGACTACGTTGATACCACAAATTTCAGACCTTTCATTTCCAACAGAAAATTTATTTGAAGTAAGTTCGAATCTATTGTTACTTTCACCAGATGCAGTCGACCCCAACTGAAGCTCTTTAGCAAACCATGCTGCAAGAAATGCCATGGTACGCCCTCTTAAGAGAATAGGCAAAGTAAAGGCAGCGAACTAACAAGGGAGCCTACACTTGTTAATCGATACTTCACTGTGGCCAAAACAGTAATTTCATATACTAGAATTATATCACTTACTGTAGTCATTTCTATCCCATGATTTTAAAAATTAACGTACCTGAACTTTAAAATCATGGATTATAACCTAATTAAGCGTTAGTTTTCTGGTATAAATGTGATAGGAGAATATTCTTAAGAGCTTTTCTGAGGAATAGATAATAATTGACAAAGTTTTTATTTAACATGTTTCTACGTCACTTTAACGATAGAAACAATAATGAAGAGGGCGAAGTAATTATATTCCGGCCATATTTTAAAACAAATATATTCTCTGTCGTTCTGTAACTTAGCGTTGCATGTCACTGTAGAAGTTGTGTATTTTTTATTGGGGCAAAGTAACAATACATTCACAATCATAGGCAGGAGAATAGGGGAAGAAGAGTAAGTTCATATTTAGGTATGACAAATTGTTGAGGGTGTTTTCATCTTAATCTGACTTGCTGACTGACTGAAAAACTTTAAAACTTTCCAGTTTGTTTAGTTGATATTTTGTCATCAGTTGCCCAACTCGGTCAAAAATCTTGTTAATTATTTAAATTTTGCTTAATCTGCAGTCGAATTCATGACCAGACCCCAAACTCTTTTGTCACCGATTGAACAGATTAAATACTGCATAGTGTTTTCTATTGTGTACTATTTTCTCCTTTTCCAAGCGCTTAAATAAAATGATTGTACTCTTTTTTAAAATCCTCTTTTTGGTCTCAAATGAAATTCAAGCATTATCTTTTAACGTAAACTTAAGTAAACTTAAGTATAGCAAATTTAAGTTGGTGGTTTCGCATTACAACTTTGAATATGGTAACTGTTACACCACCTGTGTAAAATGCACATATTTGCTATATAACCTTATTTAAAATAAATGGCACAGTAATATTATTAACTTATGAATATAACACCTTCTTTCTTAGAGACATTTGACTTACTGGGATTTTCCAAAGCATTTCTTTTACACTGACTGTAAAACTTGTTAAATTACCGTCATTTTTCCCAATAACTACTTCGTAAAAGGGCTAAAAACTTAATAATATTATTGATTTCAAAATAATTTTCGTCCAAGAACTGTGCAAGGACCAACATATTTTGCAGTTGAGACTTTTTCAGAAACAGAAAGTGGTAGTGTAAGCTGCAGTTGAGTAAAAATAATCGAACGTGTATTTGTGCGCATGCTGGTTAGGACTGAAACACTTTTAGACACGATTAGTAAAGAGCGTGAAGCTTACCCCTTCAGCAGACAAACCGTCCAAGAAAAAAGAATAGACTCCAAGTGCGAAAGAAACCATGTATAGCTTATTTGATGAGGCCATGATGCCTTTTGACAGAATGAAATACAGATAGATATTCTTGAGAGAAAAAGAATCCTTCAGATTATAGGCTTCTTTTGTACAGTTTACATAGGATGCCATATTTGCACTACCTCTTTTCAACAAACTAGCAAGCAAAGTTTGTTTGTTGTTGATTATGAGACCGTTTCAGAGCATCCGTCAAAGGATATTTTTGATGTCGAATTTTGTCTTGTTTTTACTGAAATATCGTAATAACTAAAAATGACCTTGATATGTACCAAAGCGATTTTAATTCTTACAAATCTTGAACAATGGTCTTCTTAAAATGGGTAGAACTTTTGAAAGCAAGCACACTACTAATTCAAGGGAAACCGCTGCAAAGAATATTACCCTCCGAAATAAACGCCCTAAAAATATTTTGAGGGCAAAGAATATAGACCATGCTGCTGAAGTGATATTTCAACTTATGATGTGAATGTGGCAGAAAACGAATGAAAGTGCTTATCATGTAAAATAAAAAATAAAGAATTTTGAAGGTTTTCCAGGCACTTTTTTCATTACATTCTTGCTAAATGGCATTTTGAATGGAGTATAAGTCTCACGAACCACCATATTTTACAACCTCTTCCAGCTCACAGCCTCAACAGTCATGGTACACAAATTTAGAATCATTGTGAAAGGCCTCCTCGCCAGCTTTCTTATGAGTTGGAGCTGGCATCTTTTGAAAACTCCCATAAGGATCCAAAGGCTACGAAACGGACCGAAATTAGTATGTAAGTCAAAGAAGGAATAGTTACTGGTGTGCTACATGGGAACGAAATATGTTTATGTCATGTACGAAGTACAGCATACCGGTATGAACTGTACATTATTATAAGAATCCACTACAGCTTTACATTTGTATACCACTTCCTGCACTTAGATCCAAAACTAGTGATCATTTGTTCATATTTAGTAATCTCCCTTGTTGAAACATTTGATTTGTAGTTAAAATTGCAACCTTCTCAGCAAAAGTCTTAACAGCCAATAAAATTTGTCAAAATGTTCCCCCTTTGTATACACTTTCGATTAAAAATATTACCGCATTACAAGCGCGACCTCCCCCTTCTAATGATAGATCGATTGCAAAATCGAAAGGTAGATTCCAATTCGTCTACTTATTGGGTGCAATCACGCAAGCGGTTACACGCGCAAACCCTAACATACAACCGTATGGTCTTGCGCACGCTCTATACCAACCTGTGCCAACCAGTGACGTAACCGTGGATGCTCAAACCGTGAATATCCACTTGTCTGCTTTGAAGCTCGAATATGGGCTATTTTTCCTTTGAGTTTATCGCAGCAATATCCGGGAAAATCTCGGCCGCTGCGCGGACTACATTTCTAGATGTTGATGATTTCACGTAATCAAAGGTTTTTCCGATTGCCTGTTTCTCAGTCCTTTTGAGGATCAAATCTTGATCACATCAGCATTATCATCATCCTATGAAAATAATGTTAAACACAATAGATGAAATAGGAAAATAAGATTTTGTGTCTTTGAGCTTCAGGATGCAGTGCCTTGAGAAAGTAAACGTAGTCTAATTAAGGCAAGGAACTAGGAGGGTAGAACGTCCGTTGCATGATTTTTTGACCAAAGAAAATAGCACATATCAAGTTCACTCAGTCTGGGTGGTACCTGGGCGGTGCCGGACCGTGCCAGGCGTCTGCAGCATGAAAATCCTTGAAATATGTTATTAATAGTACGTAAGATACTATTCTTACAAGTTTTTAAAACTTGACCTCTAATGAACTCACGTGACTTTTGGCCACCACCACAATGAGTACACTTCTTGAACGTAATGTGACGCGTCTACAAGCTAAGTGAGAGATCCCCGAAAGTTTCATCCCTCAAATTATGGTGGTTTTTACGACGTGACTTTCGACGACCTCTTTTGCCCTCAACCATAAGCAATACGGATCTTCAGTTCACCGTTGGACATCTTTATACAAACTAAGAGATTCCTGAAAGTTTCCCTCTTTGAAATATTGTGTAAGACTAAATGGGTTTTTTCACATAGAGCAGCATATAGGAACTAGAAGGTGGACTTCCCGATACAGCGGTGATCGTATGGGGACTGGGCAGCCATTATAGGAGGAGGCAAAGAGTCCCTACCCTGTTGAGCTTACATTGAAACACATACAAATTACACCGTTCTTTCACTTTCAGAAACATACCACAACCTTTCCGCATAGGTTATCTGCATCAACCAGAGACGAAGAGGGAGTTGTATCTGATTTGAATGGTAAGATTCTTATCAAAATTTTGTATTCAAGTCTCGATGAAGTTAAAATTAAGGCATTTTACTTCACTGAGTTTGCACATTCGTTAGTCACACTAAAAACAATGAAGGCTGTCCTTGTGCGAATTTTGTGCAGGGAGCCTTTTCGCGACTGGTCATACCAGTCTACCAGTGGCCTTTGAACAGGACCGTCGAAAATTAGGCAGAGGTGGGCTGGGTCTAAAGGAATTTTCAGATTAAATTGTTTCTTCCAGAATTAGTATTAAATGACCAAATTGCAGGAGCTCAAATGTCGTAATCCCAAATGATACTCTACATCACTTTTTCTTTGTAAAGATGCATAGACCAGGAGTTATAAGTCTATTAACTTGATACAGTTGAAGTTAGGCTTACTTATACTAAAACATGTTAAATACAGGGCGTCATTCTTGTGTTGTACTGCGCTTGCACCATTCTAGACTGGGGGTTGCGTTTACGTCAGGGTCAGTAATAAGGTTACATGAGAGTTATTGCAGAATACCCAGCAAATGGAAGCTCCTTTGGGAAATTGTAAGGAAACGGAATCTAGGCATAAAATGTTATTTGAGAACGACTGACCTATGAAACTTATACAATTACTCTTTGGATATGATTAAGGAATTTTGTGGATGCGTAGCCCAGTAGCCTATTAAAACAGAACTTCAATCTCGCGGGGTATTCTGCAATTGTGTCGTTACATCAGGATGGGTGATGGCAACGATACAGGAGTATAGACAAGAGTGAAATGCACATGGGAATAAGCACTAACCACAGCATTATTCACATATCTGCAGACGAATAATACTTATATAGCCGTCACCTATTTTGGGGGTTTATAGATGAGTTGCTAGGGTCATCTTCATGTCCTGCTGTGTACTGCAGTACCCAGTCATATTCAAGGAGTTGACCAGACAACCCTTTACAGTACCGGTCTTTGCATAATGATAATTAGCCAAAATTTGTAACGTTGGCTTCCCACTTCCATTTCCATCAGGCTAGGTTTAGCCTAGATACTGAAAACATTCCTTAGAGTTGTTTATCTGTTGCTAGTGAGAAAACAAAATATATAGCAAACCAAACTACGATGAACATTTTTGCTTCTCATAATAATACCCAGTTCTAGAATTAATCAGATTCGATTCTCTAAAAAGGTAAGTATTCTTTATGTTACTTTTCCAGTATGATTCTGGTGATTTCTTATCAGTTTCCCTGGAGAGAAATGAATATTTTCATGTATTTTATCTGTGTTAACAGTGATACACCCAAGAGATGGTAAAGCTGCTGATCATGCAGCTTTTCCGTGTACAGTTAACTATACCAGCAGTTGTTTGATGTCATCCACTATGTTAGTAGGAAAAAGTGAGGAATAAAATAACCACCAACAGAGTCCAGACTCAATTCAGCTACGAACTTTTATTACACCTTTAACTTTCGAACATCAAAATGGCAACTGTGAAATTCATCAAGTTTAAGGTACATGAAATTCCACGAGATAGGTTTAAACTATCAGTTAATCAACCTCGTCCTGTTTTATCTGCGTTTTTCTTATATTGCACTAAGAACCATCGTCATGTGGATCTTCTCTACATTGTCACCAATGAGGTTACCTTAAGCATTGGTATGTGTGCATGACACCTACCTACCTCCAATCTGAAAGTTACAGAAATCGTTTAAAGACAAATCGTAGCAGTACTATAAATTCCCATACCGCGGCGACGTCGTTCAGTACACTTGTTGTTACTAATAACCATTATCCTGTTCGTACGTGCTTAACTGTATTTAGGGTATAATAAAGGCTATAATCTTAATGAAAGAGAAACAGATAAAGTATGTGAAATCAATTATATGACAAAATCAACCAAAAAGGTGTTTCAAGCTTTACATATTATCAGTCTGAGCGTACAGTTTAAGCCACATTTAACTACCAGGAGTATGTCCGATTGGAAATGCGTTTAAAATAATTTGATAAGAACCAATCAGTTTAAAGGAAAGCGGAAGGGGACGGTTCACGTCATGTGCGAAAATTGTATTATGTCAGATGTGTTTTATTTTGTTTTGTTATGTTCTGCTCAAATGATTAGAAAAAGTAGTTCAGAGTAGATATTCTCAACCAAAAGTCCCCATTCCATTTGGTGGCAGTAAAATTATAGTGTCTATTAATGCAACGTCCCTGATCATAGCTTTAAACTTTTTATTTTAAATCGACTAAATTTCAATGTGTCTAAAGCATTATTAATTGTTTTACGTCTATGACGCAGGTACTAAGTAATATTTTACCAGCTTACGGTTATTTTTTTCTTACACGACAATATCAAAAATGTCACCTCGAAATGTTGAATAGCAGCACTATAATTTTCCCCATAACTAATACATCCAAGTTGCTATGACTTCAATTTTAACAAAATTATTTTTCCGCTTAACAAATAAAATCAAAATTAAAAAATTCTTTCCAGTTCGATTAAAAATTTTCAGATATATGAATAGATTTGTTTTATTTGGAACTATTCTTGGTACATAAGAAACCCAATATATTCAAATAATTTGCAACATCTAGGGTCGGTGTCCTTGATCATATTCGGTTGAAATCAATTTTAACCTGCCCATTCTAAGCTTATGTATATGCTTACATTTCTCAATGTAGAGGTTTATGGTCTTTAAGTTATCCATGTGGTACCGTTTAAGTGTCCTGTAATATTTGAAAGCTCTAAAGGTTGAGCTAATTTTGTTAAAGAATCAATGTACAATTTCAGTTCTGTTCTTTATTTTGACACATATAAAACTACGTGTTTAACTTCACAAATGAGTGATATAAGCTAAATTATCATTCCAAAAGGGCTACTTTATTTGTCATCTACAAATTATTACTAGTTAGACTAAAATTGGATATCTTGGAGTGGTCATCATTTTGTTGACGTACAACATACACTAATATGGTTGCTGGTGGTTGGTTAACTTAATAACTGAAATGAATTTGTTATTCATAGTCATGATAGAAAGTATACATTAGGCTAAACATCTGGTCATTGCAATAAGTACACATATGATTTTCAACCAGAAAAAGAATAATTTTTTTTGATTAACTTTGCTGTGATTGACAGATACGCAACAATTAGTTTACACATACCTACAAATTGGAAATGGAAATGGAAATGGAAATTTTTGTGAAGGAGCTCCGGTTTACTATCGAAGCCTTTTTGATATTGATTAAAGGATCCGCCCTTCTAAAGAGCAAAACTAAGAAATTTGTCTGGAGGACTTTTCTTCGTGGCGTTACATAGTTCATCTTACCCATTGTGGCTCTCCCAGTGAAAATATGGGCGGAGCCTCCCCCCCCCCCCGCCAAATGGCTCTTTAATATATTGTACCGCACGCATCGACGACAGACAATCGCTCTTTCTATTCTATCTTTATCACGTTACTCTACTACTTCATTCTTCTCAAGAGAAACTTGTAAGATAGAATAAACACCTTGTAACCAGCAATATCAGACCTCCAACTTCCTCGTTTCCGTATATCTACGAAGATAGCATTACAGGTGACACTGAGGGCTCAGCACTGAGACACTTTTTATTTTCTTAAAAGATATGTTTGGCACGATGCAAGTCTGAACTAAGAATCTTCCAAAAGGTAGGTAAAAAATGGTGCAACTTCCTGTGGGTGCAATTTCGTGTTCCTTCAGAACCACGCCTACTGCAAAGAACAATAATTGTGGAACCTTTAATGTTGAATGAAACCAACATTGTTTTAAAAGACTGACGTTACAGCAAAATAGAACTGGAGATGAAAGCGCGAAAAGTTTTGTAAGTACAGAAAACACTGGTGCAGAAAACAGAATACGTTCATCTCTACAATAACCAATGCTAGTGCAGAGGGCGCGAGGGTCACCAAATTAAAAAAAATAATAGCAATGAAAAAAAAAGAAATAATAGCAATAAAAATGACGTCATTTGCATAAAGTTGCATCTTATGAACCAAAATAACATCATTTCAAGTCTACAATTTCTAAACTTTTAATTGATAATTGGGTCGAAATTGAAAATTTTGTTCAAATTTTATTTAAAATATACCTCAATTACTACTGAATTATTTATTAATACTAATTAACACTAACATTAGCTATACTGTAATTTTACTAAAAACAAATACCACTTTTGAGGTATAATTCTATTTTTCCTTATTATGGCTACCATGCTTAGCATTTCGCCAACATTATGTTGTTTATAGCTTGGTTATAGTGAAAAAGAAACTTTCATATGAGCTTTTTAAGTACACAGAAACAGGCACTGAGAAACGAACCAAAACCGGACCGGAGCAAAACGCAACCGACAACCACCCACAGAATCGTCAACAATTTCTCACCATCCGACCCAGCAAAGGAAACGAAAGAGTGTTACCGCTAGCAAACCATCAAAGATCACAACAACAGAAGGCCAAAACAACACACGCCCAAAGGCAACTACACGCCCGAAGGCAACCACAGCGCAGAGGGACACGGGGGGGGGGGGTCCACCTGCCACACTCAATCACTATTTACAGTTTATTTACAGTATATACAACTATTCACATGTAACAAAAACAAAACTCCCGAAGAGATCAAAAGAACCCGGTGGGGGATCGGGAACGTCCACTCTCTTCGGGAACCCAAACTGAACTGGGCAAATAAAGGTGCACCTTGCCCAGGGTGCCCCGGAGGCAGTTCTGGCAAAGGGTAACCTCATTATTCCCACACTTAAACAAGCTCCACAATCGGATGCACTGTTCGCAGGAGACCGGAGACGAACGTTCTACAACCTGCTGCAGAAACCATCCTTTTTTCTCATCGTCTTACCAAAAATGACGCCCTCTGATATTTTGGTTTTCATCATGATTCATCATCTTAGAAAAGAACATTCTTTCTTGTTGACGGTGTGTAGACAAAGGAAGAGTATACCGGTCATAATGATCAGAAAAATAAGACCTTTTCAAAACGCTTATGCTATGGCACATGATTTCCCAATATCACTGTGAGATACACATTGAAGTTACTATTTTTACAGATGCTGTCAATTTGATTGAGAAGCATTCTTTCATTGAAGTTTAAAGTAATACGCTTCTCCATGAATCAATCGTAAAATACGAATTAATTTATATTAATATCCCTCTTTTTATCATTATCTATCATATTAACAAAATATCACTGACGGTATTTTGCGAACAGGAGAGCAACATTCCATACCGGCAGATGAGGATTTTTTTTTTATTCGTCTTTAAATGGACTAAGTACTGTAAGGATTAGCATCCACCAAATGGAAAGCAAAATCCATTTTATCAACAGAGGGACTCTTTTTGGGAGCACACCCCATTAGCTTCTCCATTGACTTGCAAACTATTTTGTCTCGGTTACATGCCTCCTCAAGCCTACTTAAAGTTCACAGTCCAGACAAGCTACCTCTCAAATGAAAGCTGACAAGTTGACATATCATGGCATTACAAATTTTCCATGACCGTTTAGATTCTGAGCTACAAGGGGATGTTTACAAGGTATACACCTTCCTATATTAATCCGCAATGTGACGGAAATCACCACTTTCGTCTGACAATTTTTAAAACGATCTAAATCACTTTCAATCAATCTAAATTTTGCACCACCCACACATTAACATGCCCTCTTTCATATCCAGGAAGAATCAGCATCAACTGACTATCTTAACATAAGTTATTTACAAATAAAGAGGACCTAAAACTGACGGTGTACTTTGGAACTACTTTTCTCGAGTGGGCTGTCTCTCTAATGGGGTGTGCCCCCTTTTCTCACCCTAAGTTGTTAAAAAAGTATGATCATTACAATTTGCTTCAGTCATCTCAAAGGATCTTTCTTTCTCAATGATAATGTCTAAAGGAGATCCACACTATCCATTAATTTTGTAACACTCATTAGTGATTCGTCTGTTTCACACATTTCCCTGATCATCCTCTTATAGTTCGTTCTACACCTGACCCATGATCACACTTCAAAAGCAACACTCTTCCTCAATAATAGTGTGTAGATGGTGGTATAATGCACTGTGTATGTTATTTTAGAGATTAGGTGTTCTTGTATGAAGCGTTGGTTATCAAACTGATACTTCTCGTTCCAAGAACCACCTTGTGTACGTTTTATATAATCTACTGTTGTAAAGTTGTAAAACCCTTTTCCGCTACTAGTGTCTAGACAATGGTAGAGTATGTTGTCCATCACTTTTTTAAAAATTCACTGTTTAAACGAATAGACTCTTTAAATTTTTTGTCACATTTCTATTATCTCTTCGTGGCTCGTATTATGAATCATATAAACAAGATCAAAGAATTTTTCATTATAGTGTCCAGACAACGGAAACGTATATCGCACACATTGGAAAAAAGGCACACTGTTTAAAAGCTTTTTGTCTAATCAGCCTTTGTCATTCGTATTATCCGTTATATAAGCAAGTTTACTTAATACTCCTCTGTATCTAAAAGTCTATGTATACGATACGTCTTTGTCACTAATATTGTCTAGACGACAGGAGAACTTACTGTCCATGTTAATCAAAATGTTGCTCTACTTCTGGTTTAACCTTTGGTCTTTCTATCTCTTTACATTTTGAAATAAAGGAAACATGAAACAAAGTTAACTTTGTTTCTAATAATGCCTTACGGTGGACAGAGTAAACTGTCTATATTTTAAATCTGTTCTGTTAAATGACTTTCAAGTCAGAACATTGATTTATGCTTATAATGTAGTACAAAGGCTTTTGTGTTTTAAGAAATCGCGCGAGTGACCACAAGCTTAGTAGTAATTTAAAAATGAGATCTACACAGTAAATCCTTTACCACTACCAATCAGCAGATGAATAAAGAAATCAACTTCCTAGTTCTGATCACATTACAACACAATTAATTAATGTTATGTTAGTAACTAAACTGTAAACATATGCAAGTGCGAGTTTAACTATTTGTCGAAGCCAAGCAAGCTTTGTTCTACTTATTTCCTCAACTTCAATTAGGTTGTGAAATAATATGTCAGTTTCAGTTTCATCAACTTCATTTCGGTCTTTTGCAGTCAGCCTTTGTCCCACATGTATATACATGAGAGAGGTGACGAACTAGCCGTATCCACTGGGAACTTAACAAAGCTTTTTGCGCGAAACACACACAACAGTAAGACAGAGGACAATATAATAGAACTGAGAAAATCAATAGAACAGAAAACCAAGTTTGTGTTCTGCAGTACGGAAAAGAAAAGATGCCATCGCTTTGTTCGTTAACATAAAGGTGGTGTCACAAGCTGTTGGCTATAATGACTATCAATCAGGCGCGGATCCAGAAATTTTGAGGGGGGGGGCAAGATGGAAAACCTCATGTGCACCGAAGGTGCACCACGAGCGCGAAGCGCGAGTCCCTACGCGTGGGGTCCAGGGGCCCGCGTTAGGGTCCCTGGCGGGGCCCAGGGGCGGAGCCCCGGTGGGGGTCCAGGGGGCCACGCCCCCGGAAGCTCTCGCAATATTGCATTTTAAGAGCACAGAAATCGGCTCCAGTTCTTATGTCAGTGAGATTTTATACCTTTTCATGTTGCATGGAATTTGATGTGTATGGCTCAGTATAAGTTACTATATATGTACCTGCAGAAGTTACGGAGAATCTAAGTTATCTTTAAACTTACACGCCAACATTATGAGCCCGTGTAGGTAACTTGAAATGATATTTGCCATAATGAGTGTTTTATTTTCGTTATACGGTATTCGGGTATAGGACGTCAGATGAAACAATTGCGCGCGAAGCCCGCCAAAAATTTGAATTTACATTAAAAATTCTATCAATTAGAAGGTGGGTTCGATACTAAGTTTTCAGTTCTCATAAGGAGAGGAGGGTGAAAAAATGAATATCAGTTGTTTTACATCCTTACAATGCTGACTCTAAAATCACGTTTATGCACACGAATAATTGGCTTATGGTAGAACCTCACCGATGAGAAATGCGAATACGTTTGGGACCTTATTGATAGTAAAAGGAGCAATTCAAGGCTAACAGTGCGCAGATCAAGCAAAAATCAAGAAATATTGAGATTTTGCAAAAATCGTGAAAGATGTCAAACATTTTTGGTAAAAAGTGATAAAATAAATCCATCACTCAATAAAAACGTACCTCTCTCCGTGAGCGTAAACAATTGCGCCCGAATTAAGCGCGCCGAAAATTTTCGGTATAGAGCCTCTCGGGAGCTCTGCATTAATTGTACACTGAAAAGGGGGACCAACAGGACTCTCACAACCTTACATCCATATGGGAAGAGAGATGACATATCAGCTTCTTTATGGACTTCTGAAGGGTATACCCTTCAGAAATCTGTGACCGATGGTGCTGGCGGGAGTTGGTGATTGAGGGAACCGCAGATAACTGCTAAACCGTGCCTTTTTAGGCAGTGGGATTTTGTATACGCTATATACAAGAGTGGGAGAGCAGAGCTTTTCTTATCAGTACATGAGAGTGCAATCCCAGGAAGGGTTTACCCTCCCCTTTGAAAAATTTTTGTTAATTTTAGGGGTCTATATGCAAAATGGTGGTATCTTTGGGTCATTCTAAAGTGATTGTATGTTTACAAAATGCCCACAATTTAGTGAATTCTAACTTTTGTTCGGGTGAAAAAGGGGAGTAAGAGACGGTTTACATATTGTCTTCAAACCTCCTAAAGTCCCAGGAAAAAATCATGGGCGTGGATCCATCTCCAAAAGTGTGTGTGTGTGGTTGGGGGGGGGGGGGATTTTTTTCACGTTTGTGAATCGCCGTCCTGGTGGCGTGGAAGATGCAGTTGGTGGTAGCCAGAATTTGCGTCACGGGGAGGCAATAAGTTTTGTGATCTTCGGCATGGGGGAGGGGTCTAAGGGAAATTTTTCTAGAAGTGAATGCCCTCAGATGCCATTTGGTGCAACAAAAGTGTACGATTTTTAGGTTATTTTTATTCTAAAAATTTTGTTTTCCTAGGCATAATTGCAGTCTGTTCCATCATGTTTGAAAAAGTGAGGGGGGCTTTTTGACGATGTCCCCCCTTCCCAAAAAGTGAGGGAAACGTGTCTTCCAGTCCCCCATGATCCACGCCCATGGGGAAATTGTACACGCATCTATACCTGCGTGGAGTCCACAGAAACATTCTTGGACTAAAATAACATTTTCGCTTTACATTTTAAAAGGATATCCAAGGTTGACAGAGAACTGTATAGAACCTCCCGGGAGCTCTAAATTAGTTACAGTATACAAAAGAGGGACCAACGGGATTCTCACTACCCGACATCCATATGGGAGGAGATATGATATATCACCTTCTTTTTAGGTATAGCAAGAGGGATGGTGGACAGGCAAAATTCGTTTCAGAAAAGATTTTCATCATTATTGAACGTCGCGGTAAGATGTTTGGAAAATAAGCAACGGCAATACGTACTTTCAATCTTTCAAATCATGTGCTAGACTAGATCAGTCAAAGATCCCATAATGATGAGAGCCCTACAGAGAAGGAGATGTACTTTTTAGAAAAAAATGTTGCTTCGGAATAATTTCTTGCGTCATAGCTTTGTCAATGGTATATAAAATAGGGTGTAAACCCTGTCGTATGCGCGCGAAGCGCGCCGAAATTTTGAATAAAATATTAGTCCATGACGAAACCTGCATTTCAGAACCTGCATCGGACACTGTCACTTTCCCACCAACCTATGCTATTCAGAAACGAATCTTCTGACTGAGAATTCTTAAAAAGCACTTTTGTTCCTTTGCTTGATAATAAGGACAACTCTGACACAAGGCTTGGCGCTAGCGGAGCGTGCAAGAATTTGGAATTTGTCAAGAATTTCCAAAACTTATGATAGTTTGAGAACAGTTTGTGAAAGAAAATGGTTAGAACAAGTAAACCAGTCATCAAAAATATATCTCACCCTACACCCTCAACAGAAATCTGTAGCTTAAACGACTTTTGGGACCATTTTAAAAATTTTCAAGAATCGATGGGGGAGGGGGACACACGTCACCCATTGCCCACTGTGCCAACGCCACTGTCTGTAGCTTAAAAGCCTTTTGAGTTAATTTTAAAACTTTTCAGACAGTTTCGAAATCGAATAGGGTATGCACGCCGCTACTTTGCCTGCAACAGCTAGTGCCACTGTGCACAATAGCACGTCACCTGACAGCTTGTCTTCTGTATTCAGTCTGCAAGGTTTGTATGGCGAAAAATTTGCCTCTCAATCCCTCTAGATTACGAAAAATTTCACTCTTTAACACAAAATTGTTACTAAATTTCAGTGCAGCTAGCCGAGCCCATACTACATACGTCACGATGTCTACTTATTTAGATCTTAAGTCAAGGATCATTACTCAGCTATTCACCTGTTTTCGAACATTGTAGCGCTCCTTTCGTCGCCAACCACTTTGAAAGATATATAAAGAGATAATCCAGCAATAGCTCCACCCAACCCCTACAGAAATATATACTTTGAATACGTTCTTAGACATTTTTATTCATTTCTTGCTCTCAATTTTTCCTTCTCCTTTTCTTTTTTTCTTTTTCTTCTTTTTTTCTCCTTTCGTTTTTTTTTTTCGTGGCGGGGGGGGGCGGGCTCCCCAGGCCCCCCGGGATCCGCGCCTGCTATCAATTTCTTATGGAAATGTAGAGCGAAGAACATTGAGATATAATGGAAGTTACGGAC
This sequence comes from Holothuria leucospilota, assembly GCA_029531755.1. Classification (NCBI taxonomy): domain Eukaryota; kingdom Metazoa; phylum Echinodermata; class Holothuroidea; order Aspidochirotida; family Holothuriidae; genus Holothuria; species Holothuria leucospilota. The sequence continues at coordinate 11,622 of JAIZAY010000480.1, read as the reverse complement.
GTTTTTTAAGAGAAGGGAAATATATTGTGGGTAAAGACCCCAAAATGTGTACATTCCCAACACTTTAATAGTTACTTGCATAGTGGTTAGCATATTGTGACGTTGTCTGGGGTAATGCCTCTTCACATTGCATCGATGAGCTGTATGTTATGCAAAAGAGCGCAGTCCGCATTATCACCAATTCTAATTTCTTAGCTCATACTTCACCACTTTTCTCTCAGCTGCAGATTCTCAAAAGTTATGATATTTTTAATTATCAGCTTGGTAGCTTCATGTACAAGTACTCTAATCAGTTGCTCCCAGACATATTTCGTAATTGCTTTTGTTTTAACCCTAATGCCCACCCCTATCCCACCAGAAGCAATGTTTTTATTCACATTCCTAAACCAAACACTTTAAGGTATAGTAAGTCTCTTTTATCCACTGGTGCTACTCTTTAGAACGGTCTCCCAAATGCATTAAAAGCCTATTCATCAACTAGTAAATTTTTGAAGTGCTTTCAGGGTCATCTGCTTAACGCAGACAAGGATTAATCTGATGAGATGGTGTATGCGTAATAGTGTTGTATGAGTTACTTATTGATTTTCGTCTTATTCCCTTTTTCCAGCTTGTATTTTCTGTTGTACCCTCATGATACCCTTAAAAAGGGGGTCTGCTTGTACAAGCTTTTAAGCTTTTTCAAACCTCCCCCACAATTTAGTGTTAATGTAAATATTGTAATATAAGTATGTATATATATCATTGTGGAAATCTTTCTCAATACAATACGATACGATACGATACGATACAATACAATACAATGCAATACAATAAATTTACATAATATCTCCAAAATATCTGTTACATAACTCGATGATTTGTTAGGGGCGTTGATTTTGTGCTGTAAATTTATAATAACCACAAACTGAAATGGTTTATTGTTGATAATTTATTGTATATACTCAGTACTTAATACTTTCAAATGGTAAAAATAAATACCGTAACTCATCTTATCGCGAACAACATCTGTGCTCACTACACTTTACACAAGTAAAACGTTTCAAATGACCAGTTGTTTTACCAAGCTATTATTCAGTACATGAAACATTTCAACTAAAACATTTTTACATTCACTTAAAGGATAGAGGTTTTTATAACATCGAGTCTTATTCTCCAACATCGAGATTCGAGATTTTATTCATACTTTTGTTAAAAGTTAACTACAGTGAACACCCAAAGGAACTATGAACTTCTATTAAAGTTGTTCTTTACCCTCTTGGTAATGTCTTGACTTTAGTGAGGATTCCTCACCTACTGGCAATTAGTTTCTCGATATGACATCAAAACACTTCAACATGAAACCGTAGGTAGTCTGTATATCCAAAAACGTAATGTTATTTTAGACCTCTGTGATTTTTTCTATTTATTTATTTAGTCCTGAAAGGTGTTTCTTTCAAAACTACAGTACTTCTAAGACGTAAATATCTCTAACTTAAATTGATTTAAATTGGAATATTGATTTAAATTGGAATGCTTCCTCAAAAGCACATTTTCGACTTTTCACAGAAAGTGCTTGAAAAAAAAATAACTAGGAAGGGAATTTGCATTTTCTAAGTGTTAAATAGCCAATCGGCTTACATGAAGATTTTGCAGGTTAAAAGAATATCATATAACGTGTGGTTTAAAACTGAAAAGAAAAGATCGAAGCTTGTTTATTATGCTTTGTTGTTCACTGGAGCCTGTTTTAAAACCTGTGACAAAACACCAAAAGCAGGAAAAAATAATCTCAAAACATTAATTCATAAATTTGTTTGGAGTGTTTAGTGCTATACTGATAGTTTTATTGTTTTTAGATGTGTTCTGTAATACCTTTGAAAGGTTTAAATTGTCATTAAATCCTATTGATTGTTCGTCTCTCACTCAAACTCTAACCGTTTCAGAATAACCTTTATAGTCTTGCATTAAAAATTTTAGGTAAGCATTATACACTCTCATTTGAAATCAAGGAATTGTTTGGCATAGTCATTAGCGATGTAGCACAAGTGAAATGGTTCCAAGGGTTTTAAATGTGTTCGGAAGTAATCGTTACTCATCTGTTCTTCTGTAGAGATTAATTTGTTCATCTGAGTCATATGAACTAAAATATTGAGTCTGCAGGTAAAAGTTCTGAAAATAAAACAAAATGGACTTAGACAACTAATAAGGCTTGGACCGTTTCATTAATAGCATGTTGGTAAGAATTTCCTTGACGCGTTTTCACAAAGAGATGGTTAAGCTTCGTTCAAATAGTACTATGATGTTTCATATTTGCAAAATCCCTAGCACATCTCTCAACAAAACTTGATGTTTTGACAAAGCTCTGCTACTTACGACTCTGAATACTGAGAACGGGATTTGCGACCAGGAAGGGCACACAATTTTCGTGCCCTTCGCACAGCCATGCACAAGTTACGGTAAAGGGGATATACGGAATGGACATACGTTATTCTATAAAGCACCTTGGCAGATGATGATCACATTTAAAACCCTTTGAACTATTTCACTTGTGCTACATCTCTAATCACTATGCCAAATAGCCACGTTGAAGAGATTAGCAAGGTAATCAAAACCTGCATAAGGGCCTGCTAATTTGTAGTAAAGAAAGGACTTAGTAGATTCTAGCCCTTCATAGATATTCTAGATCCATTATCTTTCTTTTGCGATGTAATAAATAATTCAATCATAATGATAAAAATAAGACGACTTCATTTACCTGAATGAAATTGTAAAAGAGTGGCCAATCATAGTTTTCTCTTACATGGTAACTTTAGCCAAGAATTTTTTCGGACTCACTTGCAAGTGAAAATTTCTGAAACATATATCAAAAAATGGAATCTGTCGTTGTAACAGGAATCTGTTTTTGGCACTCGGCTGAGAACGTCAAAATATCTCCAACAGATTTAATTGTTAACCCATTAGCAACAAAATCCTAATGCACAGCTAATGAATAACATGCTTTTACACCAGGTTAGGCCTAGTTTTTCCATAGAGGCTCGCTTTTGGATCACTTAATTTGTGAGACCATTTGACAATGGGAAAAGTTTAGTTTGATTACATTTCAATGATGCGATAGGCAATCTTTTACTTTTTCCTAAATTTTTGTGGTGCACACAAGTTGTTGTCTAATATCTTAATTTTGTGGTGGTTGCTTTTGTTGTTTAACACGGGTTATGATAAATGACTGTGTGAATTAGGCCATTTAAATGCTTTAGATTAGGGATTTTCTGATGAAACAATGTGGACTGAATATGCTACAAAATCCGTCACATTTGAAGAAATGTCGAAAACTTTGTGACATGAACCTGCCTGATAAATGTCACTGATTATCAACCCGTTTACTGAATACATATCTATAGACTTATTTCTGATTTAAACAGAATCAAACTGCTACATCGTGACAACACGAAAACTTTAAACGTAATAAATAACTAATGATGGCAATCACTACCAGAAGGCAGGTTCCCAATGAGAAGTTCAACAAGGTAAAGTACTTATAATATAAAAGAAACTATGAAGCATAAATACAATTCGATTGGGAGGCACTGGGTGCATTTGTTTGCATTTACATTGGGGGACGGGCTTAAGGCTTCTGTCTCTTGCTTTACCTTTTAATTCATAATCCTCTTCTCAAAATATTATTTTTAATCAAGACCACATATCAGTGTATTTATTTGTGGGACACTCTTTTATCTTTATTTCGTCTATCCAAATTAGTATTTCATCAATGTCATATTTATTAGTAGTAGGTTTTTGTATCCAAAAGTTACAAATGTTCTCATTGACGGTGGCTAGACGATTGCTTAAGGGCATTCTATAATTTACACTATTAGACAAACGATTTATCAAAGCTTCTTAAACGACACTTTTAAGTTGTTAGAAATTATCACTCTGTGTGAAATATAACAGTCATCTCGGGGCAACTTCCGTTCTCAGCAATAATGTCTAGACGACGGGATTGCACACTACCTAGTACCTTCGAAAAATTACACTGCTTTAATAATGTCTTTTTAAGGACCTCGATGCTTTCTCCCGATCAACAACTTATGGTTCGTATTATCCATGGTCATATTTCAAAAGCAACACTCCTTTTCATTGATGGGTTTT
>JAIZAY010000480.1:0-2500 GCA_029531755.1 Holothuria leucospilota | reverse complement strand
AAGGATCCCTTTCCTCCCCAATAACTTTACCAAGGTGATTTCGTGCACCAAGTTGTGCACGGAAATCATATAAGCCTGCTTGCTTCAAGTTTACTCTTCGTAGAAAATGTGCCAACTTCAACTGCTACTATCTCGAGAACGGAATATGGGAAATGAGTGAAAACTTCATCATTATACGTACAATATGTTCCTCTTTAACATATAAAACATGAATTTGACTCTGGAATTTCCTTTTAAATGAATCAGAGCGAGGTTTAAGATGGGCTGTTCCTCCAACAGAAAGGTCTGTTATACCGTGTACTTCACACCATAATACACGTGTTATCAGTCACGGTAGTGCCCAATTAACATGGGGGAGCGATCAACACTCGGGGTCTGGTACATTTTCACTTTTCAGTTGTGGCTAAAGGGGAAACTTTGAATAAAATACTTTAAAAGGGTCCATATATGCTTTGGTTGAAAAGGTATAAAATATTGAAACTACTGCAACATAATTTGTTGTTTTCGTTGCGCAAAGTTGAAAAAGTATTTTCCACGATCTTGAACAAATTACTTTACCCCCGCATATCATCTTGTGTGAGCTTACTTCACCAAGTCCTTCTCTAAAGACAAGAATGTTTTGATATTCGAAATAAAGAGAAGTGTTGACTGAACTTAATACAGATAAAGTATCTGAGATATTACAAGAGTAGTATATATACTTTTGCAAAGAAGTCGCTATCAATAAAGTTCCCCGACTGTTGCTATACTCTCCATATTTTGAAGAACTCTTTCTCCCTACCCTCATCCTCTTCATTTCCTTCGAGTTTCCTCGGCCGTAGCCTGCGTGTGTACATGGGGGCAATGGTGGGCAGGAGTAAAAATTTCCCCAACAGGAAATAATAGTTCCTCTACTTTAGCGAAATACATACATGCTAAAAAAATCACTGTCCTGGTTTCGATTTTAAGGCTCTAAGGACCTGTGAAATCGCATGTAACAACGCATGTTATCTTCAAATGTACCCGTCTACTGAGCGTTTTTACGTGACCGACAATACTGTACTAATAAATCCTCTTCCTCCCACATGATAACAGCCTGAATACACCTACCTATACGTAGGCTAAAGATCTTCAGTATTACACTTTATACGTGCCACAACATATCTTTATTAAATGGCCAGTTATAACCTTTTTTCTCCTGCTGAAATCAATTGACTCGAAAGGAAACTTTTAATGGAATGTACCCTTTCTTCATGAAATCTGAGCTTTTAAAGCATGAAATCTTTAGGTGTTAAATGCCAAGGTGCAACCAAAATCTTAGGAATGTGTCATGTCCCATACATACGAGGGAGGTAACCAAACATTTCGACCAAACATTCTTTGCAGTGCCGGTATCACCCACAAAATTTGACGTATTTATACCCAAAATGGTAAAACTAGATCCCGCACAGTGACACCCAAAATGGGTGTTCATACGCCAGTAAATATGGTTAATGTAACACAAATGTGTGAACATTTACACAAGTATCACACATTTGTGACACTGGGTAAATGTACGCTACATATGGATAATATTACTCTATGTTTGTGGGGATGAGGGGACTTTGTTGAAAAAGGTACACTTGGCGTGGGTATCACATAAATTGACCATTTTGCACTGCGGACACAGTATAAAGCAGGTCCTTTTGGGGTGTCGCCGTGCAGAGATTTACATTTTTCGTCTTTTGAGGGTTGTGTCAGATTGACACCCTTTTTTACGAGTATCAGGTTACGCGGGTGCTAACACCACTCAACTAAGCTAACTGTTGCTCCCTCTCACCTTTAACCCCTACCCCAAATGTATAAGATAGTACTCTTGCGTGGGTGAAAGCCGGAAGGAAGGGTCCACAACTGAGTGCCAGTTATCTATGGTCGTGAACGCCACTAGGTCCTCCGTTTAAAAAAAAGGGAGTGGACTGCCCTCCTCAGGAGTTTCGCCCAGACAAAGTCCTTGATCCCTTGGTGTATTCATAGGTTAATTTTTGTCGTTTTCCCCTTTCATTCTCTTAATTACGAATTTTCAAGCCGTTTCTTATTCCACTAGTTCCCAGAAAGCCCACAAAAGTTTACTCTGAACCACCTCCTCTACGAACCCACCCGACATGGATTATGATGTTGTGTGGTTCAATTATCTAAAATCATTTTTCTTGCTAACGCGCCCCTTCTAATTTAACAAAGGTGAATACTAAATCAGCAGCGCCTTATTAGTAGGCAAGGTTTTTACCCTGCGTAACACTTCTCACTTCAACTAAACCGATGTGTGTGACAAAAGTGGGCAAAATGTTTGTTGACAAAAGTCGTGCCCCCTGTCCAATTGTGTCAAATAGGCGATTGTTGTGACAAAAGTCGTTGACCTTCGTGTGTGACAAAAGTGGGCGAATTGAATTGTGACGAAAGTGGTACTTGTGACAAAAGTGGGCAAAAAAATTTTGACAAAGTGGTTGGTGAGACACAAAGTGGTATTTGTGACAAAACTAGTTGC